>CM077160.1:177519416-177669036 GCA_039583875.1 Platanthera guangdongensis
CTTTGTAAACCGTGGGCTTGAGCGCCGCAAGGGTCCTGCGCGTGTTGTAATATATAGCGTTGTTTTGTCGGCGTGGTCCGCACGGGCTAAAAAGAATGTAGATGCCAGGGCGATACGGTGTAGCGTGCTGTTAACCCGGCGCACACAGTTCCGGGGGGGGGGGCTGGGAGCGGCCTCGGGAGCATTATGGTGGGATTGTGCAGCTTTGCAGTAGGGAGTGACACCTAAGGGGGGCTAAGGCGGGGGGCCCGGTGATGGCTGCGACGCCGAACTGGTTGATTGCATTGAAGTGGCTGACGTCCGCTTCGATGCGGCCCGCCCAAAGCATCAAGCATTGGTGAAACCAATGCGGAGGCGGGCAACGCCAACCTGGAGGTGGCCAAAGCCAGCCTGGAAGTGGCCAAAGGCCGCCTGAGAGCATCGAGCACGAGCGTAGTCCGTGCGAAGATGTTAGTACCTTAGAGAATTTTAAATTTAATAATTTTTATAAGTATTATTAGTAATTTTAATTATTTTTATAGTATTTTTGCGGTTCGATCGAGCTCCGGGTAGACCGGGTCTCTTGAACAGTCCTAGCCTGCTTGGCAGCCGAGCGTGAAAATAGTCAAATGTTCTCAGATCTGGGTAAGAGAGATTTGATTACGTGAAAAATCTGCAATCATGATGAAAAACCACGCGATCGATTCGTTGTCGTCCTAACTTTCACTATTCCAGAGTTTACTACAAAGTTGTTCAGTTGGAGGCGAGGGAACCCGGACGCCCCTCATTACAGTTTGAGGGATGAAGTAAATGGGAGAGTTCTGAGTGCGCGGGATCTTCACGCTCTTCCGAGAATCTTGCTCCTCTTGCTCCGGGGGAGTCAGCCGACTTGGTCGTCTCTGTTGAAGTATTAGACCGGGCGGCCTTGCGGTCTTGTCTGGCGGTTTGTTGACCGAGCGGTCTGGCGGTCTCCTCTGCTGCTTGGAGACCGGGCGGTCTATCGGACTCTCAATGCGGCCTGTCTTATCCTGCGGGAGGTGCCGTGCGGTTAACCCATCTGACTAACCGCGCGGCCTGTGCGGTCTCCTTTATTTCTAGCCGCTGCCCTGTAAATATTAGTCCCACATTGTTGTTTATACTCTCTCATATCTCTTCATTCTATATAAGGGAGGTCATAATTGTAATTATATCTTTTTGGATAATAAAATGCAATTATTCAAAAGCCTATTCGTTTGTTCTTTCTTATTCGCTACTTTCTACAGTCTCCTTCTTGATCCCGTTCTGGTGGCTACTTGAAGTCTTGTTGCCCACTTCTGCACCTTTCAAACGACCGGGGACTTTGGCGACAACAGAGAAATGGTTCGCTTCTGGACTCGTCTTCGGGCAAACACTATTTTCCTAGACAATGTTCGTCTGAGTTCCTTGTCGGCGGACAATCTGTAAAGAGAGAAGGGGTGTAGAGAGAAAGGAGAGACAGATAAACGATGGAATTACCGAAAAAATGTTCTCCACGAACTAGTGAATGGTCTATTTATAGGCTTTTATGGGGGCGGTCCGGTAATTTTGCCCAGTAACTATCGGATGAACCAATATATACACTAGGAACCGAGCACACAAATTACCACTTTTAACGAAAAGACATTCATGCCCCTGGGTCGAAAAAAGGCCCGCCCGGGGGGATAGGCGACCTGAGGTCGGCGGTCGGCCCTACCCACCGCGGCGAACGGCCGGGAGGGGCGGCCGGCCTAGGCGGGGTCAGTCGAGGCTGCCCCTTTGCCCGGGCAGCCAAGGGTCAGCTGCCCCCTCTCTAGGGTGTCCTCGGGTAAGGTTGCCCCCTAAGCGAGGGTTGCGGGCGAGGCACCCCGCACCGGGGAAGACGCGTGGGGCGAGCACCCCCTTTACGGTGGTGGCCACGGGTGAGGCCCCCCAGCGCCAACCGGAGGCTACCCCCATTGCGGGAGCCGCCCCCCCGAAAGCCCCCCCCCCCCCATGTGATGGCTACGCCCGAGTCCCCCTACGCCAGGCGGTCGCCCCCTATGCGGGGGTTGCGGCTGAGGCCCCCAGCGTCAGGCCGGCCATGGGGCGGCCGCCTCCTTTACAGGGGTCGCGGACGAGGCCCCCTACGCTGGGATGGTCGTGGACCGGCCACCCCCTTTGCGGGGGTCGGCCGAGGCCTTCCGCGGCGAGGTGGCCGTGACCGAGGCCGCCTAGACGATGTTCGTATGAGTTCCTTGCGGGCGAGACAATGCAACAGTCAAAGTCTCAAGTGCACTCAAAGTGCAACACTCCCTACTATAACAAGCAAAAATTTTAGCTAGCTACAACAAAACAGGTCTACTTTGTTGTTGTATACCTTTCGTGGCGTTTGAAAAAACACTGCAAAAGCGCCGCGGTAGAGACCGACGCAAAAAGTCAGAGATATTAGCTGCGTTTTTTTTTAAAACGTCACAAAAAGGTAGAGGCGTTTTTAAAAATTAGCGATCCAGGTGACCGAAACGGAGCGACGTCATTCGCCACCTCAAAATCCGTCCAATCTTATTTACGAGCAAACCCTCCCAAAAATTATAAAAAGAACCCCAGACCCTCATTTGAAGACAAGAGAGAGCGACATCAACTCGAGAAACTAGAGAGAGCTCTGAGATTTTCCAGAGAATGTGTTGTGAGAACATGCGTTCCACGTCTATTGGTTTGAGAATAACAAACAGTGATGTATTTGACCTAATCTTTTGTGTATTTATAGTGTGCATGTCATACAATACAAGCAAAGAATAAATGAATAAATGAGAGGACAAGTCCGTTGACATGAGTGCGCGCACTGAAGAATCAGCAAAAAAAAATGAGCATTACCATCTGAATTAGGACGATAATATCTACAAGCTGTTTTGATACGGCCAGCAACAATGATACATCCGACAGCACAAATTTTGACGGTAGCAATTTCAATGTGACAAAAAAAGACCAGATTTAGCAAGGACTAACGCCAGAGGTAGTGCCACACCGCCTGATGATAGTATTCAAGAAGGCCCATTATTGAAAAAATTAGAGACCAAAAATCTGTTTTCAAAGTTCAAAACTTTTATATAATAGTGATAAATTATTAAGATAATAGACAAACGGTATACTGTTCACTTTAACAGTAATAGACGTTCAAAAATTGTGTTTTTTAAAAAAAAATATGAACTTTTTTAGTTTAATTTAACATTATGCAAAGTAACAAATTAGTTAGATACTTTTGGCCTATTATCATGAACAAATTCATAGATATCTACCATACAATTAATTAAAATAAATAGTTATAAAAATTGCTGAAACAAACTGTTACATTTGCCACATTTTGGTCTTTGGAAGTCATAGGCAGTCTCAATATAGTTAGATAAAACAAAAAAAACAAACATTAACACACTACCAAACATCATTTTCATAATTCTTAGCCAACTCCAATATTACACTTGGTAAAAACTCTAGACTTTGTACTAAAACCAGCTCGCGTGCAGAAAACGGCACACTGGGCCTCCAAAAGACACAAAAAATCAACCACCAAAGTTGCTTCATAAACATGATCAAAGCTAAAGCAGCAAAAAAGAGAGTTGAGATTACTACAACAACAACACTCAAGCCTTTATTCCACTATAGTGGGGTCAGCTATATAGATCCTTTGTTGCCATTGTGCCATATCTGTTGTCATAATCTCACTAATGCCCAAGTATATCATGTCTTTCTTTATAGTTTCATTCAAGTCTTTATTGGTCTACCCCTCCCCCATCTAACATGCATAGTGACTAGATTCTCACAACGCCTAACAGGTTCCTCTAATGGTCGCCTTTGTATGTGTCCAAACCATCTTAGACGAGCTTCTCGCATCTTCTTTGAAATCGGTGCTACTCATGTCTTGCCTTATCTCTGATACTTTCATTCCTAATTTTATCCAATCCGGTGCGTCCACACATCCTTGAAAAAGAGAGTTGAGATTGAGCTGCATAAATCAGAGATCAAACTCATATTAAGTAAAAAAAAGTTTATAATTTGGTAAAAAATATATGGGCGATGGTATCACAAATATAAAAAATATGGTATCTCAGATATTTTAGATATCTCATATATAAATTTTGATAGCTGTGATATCATTCTGTACATTTGAAAGTTGAATCATAGATATTGTAAGTCTGCTGGCTTCTAAACTTCCAGATAACATTTCAATATGAATATACAATGGAAAGATCAACAAAACTATAACATTTTCAAGTTGTTGCTGCAGATATTTTCTATCTCATTCCTGCTGAAGTCAAAACTGTAAGCTGGGTCAATAACTCCCTCCTCGTGCAGATCTTCTTTTGAATCATGGACTATTCTTGATATATGACTCTCTCCAAAATTAACATTAGCAACCAGCAAGGTCAACTATTGTAGCGGTTGTAATGGACAAGACAAAATGAATGAATTTTCTCTTTATTTCCATGTTTCTTAATGTTTCCCCTCCCGTCTCTCTCTCTCTCTCTCGCTCTATGGCCAATATAAAGAAAATGGCAAAATGCATTAAGCATTAATATACTAAGACACTAATAATCCGTATCCACGATTCGACTCGACTTGACTCATACAACTCGAACTCGTTACATGAACATGCATAATAATATAACTGATAGATAACTGACGACGTGAGACCCCTAACATCACACTTGTCCTTCAAATCGAGCCTGTCTCAAGCTCGAACGAAATTGTGACGACGTGGTAATCTGGTTACTTGATTTCTCGCCAGAACAACTCCCAGTAGCGCGTCACTATAGCGGAGGCCTCGTCGAGTGACAGAGTCAACATGCTCACAAGTGTCATAAAAGACTACAAGGAGCTGGCGACCCAAGGTTGTCAGAATCGCGATCCGGATCATATGATCTTACGATCCTACGATCCAAATTTTGTAAATTGATCCTGATTTTGTAAAGCGATCCATGATCCAACCCTACTATCTGATCCGATCCTACCTCGAAATGATCTCATCTAGGATCTCGATTCTGACAACCTTGGAGTCTGGCGTGACAGACAAAACAACAAAGAAACAACAACATAGGAGCCTTTATCCCAACTATAGTGGGGTCGGCTATATGGATCCTTTGTCAAAAATGCAGGGTAAGTTTTGCCTACATTTCATCCTTGTGGTGGGACCCTTCCCCATACACTCGCAATGCGGGGATGCTTTGTGCACGGGGTTGCTTTTTTATTCAAATGTACTTGAAATAGTGAAAATTGACATGAAGGACGGATGACTTCGTTATTAAGTTGGGTGATCAAGATATTCCCTGAAGTGAGTGTTTTAAATATCTAGGATCGATAGTTCAAAATGACGGAGGTAATGATAAAGATGTGACACATAGAATCCAAGCAGGTTGGTTGAAGTGGAGAGGCGCGTCAGGGATCTTACGTGATCATAAAGTACCATTAAATCTTACGAGCAAGTTTTACTGTACTACAATTAGACCTGCGATGCTCTATGGTTCTGAGTGTTTGGTAGTGAATTGTGTACATCAACAAAAAATGGGAGTTGCGGAGATGAGAATGCTTAGGTGGCTGTGTGGACACACGCGATTGGATAAAATTAGGGATGAAAGTATCAGGGATAAGACAGGGGTAGCACCAATTGCAAAGAAGATGCGAGAAGCTCGTCTAAGATGGTTTGGACACAGACAAAGGAGACCATTAGAGGCACCCGTTAGGCGTTGTGTGAGTCTAGTCACTAGGCATGTTAAACGAGGGAGGGGTAGAGCAATAAAGACTTGGAATGAAACTGTAAGGAAAGACATGATGTACTTAGGCATTAGTGAGATTGTGACAAAAGATACGGCGCAATGGCGACAAAGGATCCATATAGTCGACACCACTATAGTGGGATAAAGGCTTGAGTGTTGTTGTTTGTTGTTGTTAGTTAAAATTGACAAGACTCTCATAACGCTTAAAAGGTGCCTCTAATTGTCTCCTTGTACGTGTACAAACCATCTTACTCGAGCTTCTCGCATCTTCTCTGCAATTGGTGCTAATCATGTCTTATCTCCAACAAGTTAAGAGCAAATCAAAACAAAATTTTAAAAAAATAAGAAAACTGAATCGGCAATATGGATGAAGTTTTAAACCACTCGATTTCTCCTGATGCCGCTTGTGATCAAAACCAAAATGAAGGGGTGGCGGTTCTCAGCTCTCTTTGTTGATGCAGACGCCACAGTTTATTTAAGTAGAAGAAGATACTTGCTTAGTTCTAAACTCTCAATCCTTCCCTTCTCGTTGCTTGCAATCAAAAGAATACTAGTATGAACCATCGCTAATCCAATATTGCTAAATCTAGTTTGTAAGGCTATGCTCCAAGGCTACTTGATCGATATCAAGTACTTGTGTTCCAAGGCTGCTTGATGGATATCCAGTACTTGTGTTCCAAGCCGGCTTGATGGATATGCAGTACTTGTGTTCCAAGGCTACTTGATCGATATCCAGTACTTGTGTTCCAAAGCTGCTTGATGTTGTCGGCTATGAACCATTGCTAATCCAACAGTTCCAATGGAGGGGCATCCCGAGCACCCGTGAAGTTTATCCATTGTTGTGATTACCCCAACAACCCTCGCATCTCCGATGAACTTCTCCACAGTAAATGGCTGTTGGCCCAAGTCGGAGAGGGAAGAGGCGAGGCGGGATCGTGAGGAAAATAGGTCGTAAATGGCGCGAGTTGCACCTAGGTGTTTTCTAAATATCATTATCTTAATATTATTTATTTTTGGAGATTTCTTTGAACGGTTTGCACAAAGCTAAATCTGATTTGCACTTAACAACACTCTATTTTTTTAATACTACATTATAAAATGGGTACTTCCGTACAAATTAAAATAACAAAAGAATATGAGCTCTACAGATAAATCACCTGCATTTAACCAAGAATAGGTAATGATCAAATATGTGATTACATTTAACCAAGAATAGGTAATAACTCATAAATTGAAATAACAAAAGAATATGAGTTCTACATATAAATCTTTTTGCATTTAACCATGAAATATGAGATTAATTTCTACCACGAGTACTATTATTAATAACACGTGAATAAATTAATAACAACGATAAATTTCAAATTATAAATGTCATAGTCAAGTAATATTAAGTGTGGACTGGTACCTGCTCTATGGATGCCAATTATGTGGCCACTGTAGTCTAGCATTGGCGAGCCACTACAAATTATACATCAATGAGAAATTAAGTACCAACAATTGCAAAATAAGATACAATTAAGCTGAATCCTCTTGTATTTATTTAAATTTGAAAAAAATAGAAAATATGATCACAATTTGAATATCAAAACGCAATATTCAAATCAATCACTAGAGTAAATTGTAATGCAAGATTCAGACCTGATAACAAGATTTGTGAATGCATCAATTTGAATCATTCCTTTAATTGGAGGCCAACCTTTAATATGACAGACATGATTTTTTAGACCATTTATTCTGCCTGATGCAAGACAATGTCAATATGAATGTGGAGCTCCTATAAGCAAACACTTCGTCAATTTCAACGATGGTTGATTCTTCCACCAAAATGGGCTTCAACATATTTTTTTGGTGTTGTTATCTATCACATAGTAATGACATCAAAAAAATGATGAATAAGAAAAATGTCCCAAAAAAATAAACAAAATATAGTAAAAAAAGATACTAACTGTTGCTCAAGAGATTTTATTCATAGAAACATGAAAACCTATTTGTATTAAAGATAAACATCGGAACATTCTCAGGATTTGAACATGACTAATAAATTCAATTACAAAAACTACCCTGATTATAAGCACAAATTTTGTCAATGACTGCACGTAACTATTGAACGAAATAATTGAATTTTATAATTGCAAACAAAAATTGAAGTGTCGAGATAAATATTATTTTCTAGCATTTTCTTCCATCTAACAAAAACAAAAACTAGTGGTCTTATTTTGTGGTTAGCATCTTAGAATTGGACAGTAAATATAGAGTTAATATTTTGCGTCTTCCCCTGAAGAATTATTGCAAATAGTAAGCAGCGGAGAGCATCAATCATGTTTCGTCGATAAACCGCCTACTGAAATCTTTGTGGGTGGTTAAGGGGATCTTCGTGATAGTTGAAAAGGAGTTGGAGCTTGCGAAATATTTTGGGGATGAGTATACATAAGATGTTCTTGCCGAAATGAGTTGTTTTTTACTCCCCTGAATAAGAGTTGTTCAGTGGAGGTTAGTAAGCACTCTTGATATTGACTTGCCGCTATGCGTCCTCACTCACAATGATCTCATTGAGTTGTATCTTCTTGTCCTTGCACAACCTTTGGTGGAGAGAGAATTGTCGTTGTGTGTTAGGGAGAGTTTGAACACTCATTTCAACAGCGTTGATGGCCCAAATCTGCTTTCCCAAACTCAGCTTTTATTTCCAAACTCATTTTGGTCATGCTCCAAAAGGGCTTGTAGGAAAGTGTTTGTATTTATAGTTATATTATGTTTGTTATTGCATTTATTTGTTCATCGCAAGAAGAGTATCATAAGATCATATTTTGTCAATTGTGTAGAAATTTCCTGATTAAATTTATTTCAAGTTTACTTTTTATTTATTAGCCAATATATGAAAATTGTAAAAATGAGGAACTCGAAATTAGAGATATCTTCTCTCCACTTTCTAACATATGATTTATGATATAAATTCAGAGCGGGCTGGGAGAATCACAATATTGGTCTCATGATAAATGAGTCCATAAACAACCTCTTATATGGAGAGTTTTGAAAGTTAATCATCCATTTCACGGGTGGTCCACAAAGTGAAATCCCAAACACTTATTGTATTGTATACCCCTTTAGATAATCCAATATTTAGGAAGAACTTAAGAAGAAGATACGTGTTCTCTCCAAATAATTAACAAAAAATTAATTATTGTTAACTCCTTGGTGAATGAACACGTCAAGCTTTGTATTTTAGTAAATTAATATGACGGGGATCACATTTCACTGGCAGGACGACATTTATCGGAACCCGACCTAGTCTATTTACATGAGAGGTGGAGTTAGGATCGTCAGATGGATGATTAGAACCGATAGTCGTGTTCAGAAAAGCGACGGCATGATTTATGTATTTTTATTTCATGTATATTTTGTGTTTTATGTTATGGATGATCAGTGGTTGTTTCGTAGTGGATTCTAACTCGATAAATAGTGGTTGTTTTCAAAGTCATCGCAGGTTTTGGACAGATATTATTAGCTCTGGCGATCGTCGCACGGTGCCGATTCCGTGGATCCTTGGTGTTGAAGTCAAGGTAACTAGCGCCTTCCATAACTACCTCATAACCACCCCTCCACCAATCAAAATTGTTAGTACCTACCTCACCACCAAATCAAATATATAATCACCTTTCTCCTGTAGTAACCTAAACTATCCTTCCCAAATCCACCGTTTGTCAGGCCACAATCTCCATGTATTGGTGCATTTTAATCTCTCAGGCAGTAACTACTTATATCCCTTACTATTTAACTACTTATTCCTGAAATTTCCTTCACACGATTAGTCTCCCTGCAATTTCTACTCCCTATCCAGCACCAATCAGATGAACCCTTCCCCAACCCCAATCCCAACAGTGATTTAACATCCACAACAAATACATGTACTTCCTCTAATTTCGGTCTTCCTGAACAACTCAGCAGTGAGTAAATACATGTCATCAGTAATTCTACACCCAGAAACCCACTAATTCAAACATTTCAAATCTGACAATCCCTATCACATACCCACTCCGTAATACCCCTACAACCCACCCGGAACCCGCTCCTACAGTAAAATAGCTCCTCGAAAGGCCTGGAATCAATGCAAAACTAGATCAATTTGTCTGTCGAGCCACTGAATCAGTCCCATTCTAGTTTCAACCCTTCAGAACTCTTGTTATTAGTGCAATACCTTGTGCGTAGACTTTATTACTCATTGTTGAATATTTTGTGAACAATCATATTATTTTAAAAACTAATTTATATTTTTGTCCAATATATGTTCTATTTGTATAATTTATTCTCTTAATATTTAACTAAAACAATTTCCCTTTAATTTTAATTAGATTCCGCTAGGGTTTCTAATATCTAATCTTTAGTGTCGATGTTTGTGAACTATACTATTAATTTTACAATTTATTGCAATTGAATGTTAGATTAATGCAAGTGCGGTGCATCATTTTAGAATTCCGTACATCAATACATTTGCATTCATTCATTATAATTTTGGTAGGGTACATACTCTTCACATCCGTCTAGCATAACAATAACTATTATAAAAATGAAGGCGAGATAATAGAAAAGAAGCTCGCAGCTACGATTTGACATATAGAATGCTAGGACAAATAAATGTTGTGCAGCAAATCAGGAAGTTTTTCATATGAATCTAAGCATCCAACTCAAAACTGATTGGGTGCGAGAAACAATAAAATTATTGTTAACCTAAGAAATAATATATCTCTTTTCTTCACATAAAATATGTATTTATTAATAGTTAATTTAAAGAACTTTATAAAACTTGAAAGAAGTAAGATCCTGTTAGTGAAATCACTTCTTATGTGCATGTAAGAAGAACTAATTCAGAAAAAGTAACTAATGTAGGGGTAGGCTACAGGTGCACAAAACCTACGACTTTAGGTGATAATGCAAGGGTGACGCGCTAATTCAAACATACATGCAATGTAATGATCGATATGCTGAAGAATAAATTATAGCAATGTAAATTTTCAACACCACACAAATATTTAAACAGAAAACAAATATTTTAATTTAGCAAATTATAATGGCTTCCTCCACTCGGAGTGCCAAAGTGAAGCGCTTGGCGAATGTTTCCTCATGCAAATTATTAGTGTACCAAAACAAATTTCCACAAACAAAAATCGCAGTAAAATATAGCAAATCACTAAATGGAAAATGTCGAATCAAATAATACGGTACTACAAAAGCTCACAAAGTAGAGGACTGAACCTAGGCACTGAAGATTTAGAGGGTCGGATGTGTAGATCGTCGATCGGAGATGGAACAGGTGACGAGGCGACGGTGGCTGTCCTCGGCGGTAAACGGTGAAAACAGACAATAAAACGGTGGATCCGGCCACGTATAAGTAGATCCTAGCCGGGGAGGGGTGGATCCGCTATTTAGGGTCGAATACGGGCAAAAATGGAAAGTATGAGTGGAGGAAATAATGGATCGGGAGTCTATAACCCTAGATCTGGATGGATCTATGATTTTAGGGTTGTTAGAACGGTGGATCCAAGAAGGGGAGTTGGCAGATTGGGGAGGAAGGGGAGGTGGAGGCCGGCGGGTTATTAGGGCAACTTTTAAGGGGTGGCCGACTGTGGGGAAGGGTGAGGACTGGTCGGCCGGCAATGGGGAGAGGGCAAGGGGGGTCGGCGGTTCCGTAGTGGCGGTGGAGAGGCGGCAGGCTGGAGAGGAGGAGGCGGGTTGGGCGGCGGCAAGAGGGCAGCAGGCCGGCTGTTTTTGGGGGCTGGAATGGAGGGTTGCAGCGGGTGGAACGAAGGTTTGAGGCGTGGAAAATGAAGGTGGGGTAGGGATTACCTTGGGGAGTAGTTTGGAGGCCTACGAGTCGTCACCTAGGGTTCCACGGCGTCGACACCGGGGAGGGATCGCGGGATTCTGGGATTCAATGTCTCCAAAATCTGCAATGTCTTGGCTCAGTCTCTTAGACCAATATTTATAAGAAGAGAACAAACTAGGGCTTCACCATCAACGGCTATGATTGGTTGGTGGGATCGGTCACTAAATACATGAAAATAAACTCAAAAAAATAAACTAATATATGTTTTTGACTCGCGGCGACGTGTCGGACGCAACCGCGAAGTCCGATCGTCGATCCGGGCACGCCATATATGGCAAGTCGCCAAATCAGCCCCGAACGGGCCCAAAGCTCGTGCTCGTCTCTGCTCTGCATCAATCTCCCCGGCTTGAAAGAATTCATCTACCGATAAATTGATATCGGAATTCTCTCGATGAATGTCAGGTACAACTCGAAGAGCTCCACCGGAAGTCGTCGAAGTCTCGTCGGCGGAAGAGTGTCCTCGCCAATCAACTCCCCCTGACTGAAAAGTTGTCATCTCCGGTGAATGGAGACGGACATGCTGAAGTCGAAGTCCCGGGGCGAATCGATCAAGCTCTGCTGCAAGTATCCAAGCGTCAACTGCATCGGGGCAGCCCCGCCAATGTACCAAGTAACGACAGCGCGGCCCATATGAAGTAGGAACAAGATGGTGGAATCCGAATTCTGTGATGCTCTCATCACTCATCTCTCGAGTGGTGGATCCCGGTGCGATTGGCGGTGTCGGTGGTGAAACCAAAGAAGACGAATTCCCAGGTGGAAGGGTGTCAGCAGTGGATGGGTTGTAGTGGCTATCAGACATAGGGGAAGTATGAGAGTGGTAGGGCAACGAAAGTGGGGGTGGGGGTGGTTGGGCATCTCCACTGCTCGGGTCTACATATTCGTGAGGCTCATAGTAAGACCACAGATTCTCAACATTAAACACTGGGTGAATTCTCATACTAGCCGGGATATCGAGCCGGTAAGCATTTGTTCTAATACGACTAATAATAGAGTACAGACTCATTCGCCTGACACTTAACTTTTTGGCAGGCCCTGAGGGGAGCCTCCCAGGGAGGATTCGCACCATTACCTTTTCACCTTCATTAAACACTTGTTCCCGCATTCGCTTATCTGCATGGGTTTTATAGTTTTCATTTCTCGTTACTGCCTTGGAGAGAAAGCTTGTGATTGAATTCTCTAAACCCAAAATAATTTTGCCATTGATTGACTCATCACCTCTCAAAAGGATAAGAGAGGTTTAGGGTTCAAGTGTAACTCTAGAACTGCCCATTTCAAAGTGAAAGGCAATGCTCCAATTGTGTATCAGACCACCTTTCAAAAGATAATCCTCCCTTCTAACAGGTATGACCATGACAGCATGTATGGTCACTGGAAGAAAGGTAATTCCTCTTATAAGAATACAAGTGCATCTTATAATGGAAGGAGAAAGAGCATGGGATTGAGTGCACTGAATGCTCCCCATGAAGAAATCTTAATGGCCCATCATGGACCATTTGTGTTTGGTGCTGCAGCCCCCACTCTCAAGCATAAGGAAGTAGTATAGTCTCAAGTTCCTTCAGCAAAAATCTTGACCAAGGACAAGTCAGTCATAAGCCTCACTTGGTTGTCTCTGATGCCAGCAACAGCATGTCAACTGCAAAGAAGACATCTGTTGGAGTAACTCAGAGTAAGTCAAGTACATCTACTAGCAGACTCACCTTCAGTCAACTTCTTGTTGAAAGAAACAGGAAGAAGGTTGTGGTTCTCCCCACTGAACAGACAAAAAGTTTGCTTACTTCAAAGACTATTCAGAAGAGGAGATATAATATTCATGAGTGTTGGTGTTGTCGCAAGGTGCGTCACTTTGACATAGATTTTTGGCACAACCCAAGTGTGCAAAGGGCAAAGGTGAGTCTTCCTGCCATGGCTGCTGCAGGTAGACATAGTCATTCTCAGGCTAACATGAACCAAAGACCCAATCCCTTTTGGGTTCCTAAGGTGAACTAATCTGTGTTTGCAAGATAGTCCAAGTACTCATACAATGTCAATATGTACTTGGACAGTGGATGTTCCAGACATATGACTGGAACAAGGGGTCATCTCAAAGACTATACTCCAGTGAGGAATGGACCTAAAGTCATCTTTGGAAATTCAGACAGAGGAAAGTATTAACTTTGATCGACAACGAATTCCGTGAATTTCGTGATATGTCTACTGACTTCATCAACCGTGTTGCTCCACCAAATTTAGCAACCCAAACATCTCCAGCTCACCCACCCATGGATGGTGATGGCCATGGCGATGGCCCGTTTACTTCTTCCTATGTGGGTTTGTCGGCACGGTCACCACCAGAGCCTCCGGTGCGCTCGCTATTGGAGGCACATCTGACACCTCTATCCCAAGAACATTCTCAATACTTTACTCTCGTGTTCGTTCCCCATTTTTCGTTAGTCCGACCAACAGCAATGGACACCATTAAAACACTATTTCAAAATTTTGAGGATCAACGTTTGACAGAGGAGCGTCGGCTCATTCTCCATGGGTTTCTTCCTTCGCCACATACACAGCATGAAGAGACTCATTCAGAGCCTTTTTTGTTGGTCGAGGAAATCCAAAACACCTCCAACACAATTCTTGATGGCTCCAACAATTTCAACATTGTTCTTGAAGGCGCCAACAATTTCTTTGATCTTTTCAATAATTCAGATAGCCACAACATCACATGCGCCGAGAAGTTTTGTTTATCGGATGAAGTTGTCGCACTAACCTCGTCCGCATTTCTTTTGGATATTGTTGGGGTTAAAATTGACTACAATGTTCAAACATTGGCAAAGACTCTACCAACAGTTGCCTTATCAGTTCACGAAGAAGCTACTAGGACAAATTGGGTATTTGATCCCGGTGGATTCAATAATGACATATTTTTCGTTTGGCGTCGTTTATCGGCAACAAATTCTTGAATCTTCATTTTCCACTTGAAGAACCCTTTTCAACACCAATTTTTTATATTTGATCCTGGTGGAATCAAACAACGAGGTCGTCGTTTTATGAGAAGGGCAGGAATGTAACAAATGAGAATCCTATTGATGGTGACAGCTCAGCAATCCTGCCTACAAGAGTAGACCAATAGATACAGGACAGCTGGATGGAAGCTTGTTATTATAGTTGTAACAGCTATATGCTGAATATGCCTATATATATGGGCTTGTGCTGAACCATTTGGGGATATGGAATAATAATCTTGTATCAGTTTGGCTTTAATGTTGTGTAGGTTAGCCCCGTACCAAGAATGAAATAATGAAATGTTTTCTTTTTTTGCTTAGTCTTTCTCCTTCAATAAGAATCCCGGTTCAGGAGCTTTCCGGCAGATCACCGCCGGAGATATCTTATTCACATAAGCAATAAACCTATTTCGTGCAAATCACGGTTATGTGCAAACCATAAAATTTTAAGTGCAAACAAACTTGCTAAGTGCAAATTAAAAAAAATTAAAAAAAATAAGAAGGCTGAATCGGCAATATGGATGAACTTTTACGTCCCTCGATTTCTCCTGATGACGTCGGTGATCAAAACCAAAATGAAGGGGCGGCGGTTCTCAGCTCTCTTTGTTGATGTAGACGGCAGTTTCTAAGTAGAAGAAGATATTTTATTGGTTCTCAACTCTCAATCCTTCCCCTCCCGTTGCTTTTGATCAAAAGAATATGAGTATGAACCATCGCTAATCCAAAATAGCTAAATCTGGTTTGTAAGGTTGTGCTCCAAGGCTGCTTGATCGATATTCAGTACTTGTGTTCCAAGACTGCTTGATCGATATCCAGTACTTGTGTTCCAAGGCTGATCGATATCCAGTACTTGTGTTCCAAGGCTGCTTAATGTTGTTGGCCATGAACCATTGCTAATCCAACAATTCCAATGGAGGAGGCATCTCAAGCACTCTACAGCCCCTAAAATCTGCAGCAACAACCTCCTTGATTTCAAACTTACACCCGCGAAGATCATCCATGGTTGTGATTACCCCAACAACCTTCGCACCTAGGTGTTTTCTAAATAGGTGGCAATTGGCGTGTGTTGCACCTAGGTGTTTTCTAAATATCATTATTTTAATATTATATATTTTTGGATTAATTTTTGCGGTTTGCACATTGCTAAATATGATTTGCACTTAACAACACTCTAATCTGTTTACTACTACATTATCAAATAGGTAATTACGTACAAATAAAACTCAAGAATACGAGCTCTACAAATAAATTGATTGCATTTAACTATGAATAGGTAATGATCAAATAGATGATTACGTACAAAAAAAAGTTCATAAAATTGAAATAACAAAAGAACATGAGTTCTACATATAAATCTTTTGCATTTAACCACTAAATATGAGATTAAATTCTTCCACAAGTACTATTATTAATAACATGCGGATAAATTAACAACAACGATGAACTTCAAATTACGAATATGTCATAGTCAAGTAATATTAAGTGTGGATTGGTACCTGCTCTATGAATGGCAATCATGTGGCCATTGTAGTCTAGCACCGGCGCGCCACTACAAATTATACATCATTGAGAAATTAAGAACCAACTATTGCAGTATAAATAATACTTTTCTTGGTACAATTATGATGAATGCTCTTGTATTTATTTAAATTTTAAAAAAATAGGAAATATAATCACAGTTTGGATATCAAAATGCAATATTCAAATCAATCACTAGAGTAAATTGTAATGCAAGATTCACACCTGATACCGGGATTTGTGGATGCATCAATTTGAATCAATCCTTTTGTTGGAGGCCAACCTTTAATATGACAGTCATGATTTAAACCACTTATCCTGCCTGTTACAAGACTATGTCTATATGAACGTGGAGCCTCTATAAGGAAACACTCCTGGCCTATTTCAATACTGGTTGAATCTTCCACCATAATGGGCTTCAAATTACTTTTTGGTGTAGATATCTATCGCATAGTAATGACATCAAAAAACAGTGATGAATAAAGAAAAAATTACCAAAGAAATAAACAAAATATAATAATAAAAAGTTACTAACAGTTGTTCAAGAGATTTTATTCATAGAAGCATGAAAATTTTTTGTATTAAAATAAGCATCGCAGCATTCTTAGGATTTGAACATGACAAATAAATCCAATTGCAAAAACTACATTGATCATGTTGTTAATGAGATCGTGAAATCACTTCTTATGTGCATGTAAGAGGACCTAATTCAAGAAAAATAATTGACTTCAAAACAGCAAGATCGATGTCAAAGTTCATCCCGAGTATCTTTTAAATGTATGTCTCTTCTACTCTTTAAGTTATCAATAATATTAAGATAAAAGTGCAAATATCAATCGTCACTTTTAACCATAGCGAAACTTATATTTACTAATAATTTTCTATAAAAGAAAGGCTCATCTTTCAGAATTGAGAAGATGGACCTCCAATTGCACATAATCCAATGGGATATAGACATCAGGCCGAATCACTAGAATTGAGCAACAAGAAAAAAAGTACTTAGATATAGTTCATAAAGATGGGTTGACCTTAGAATAGCATTTGGAGTAATAAAAGATATTTAATAATAATTTGACAAAAGTATAAAATTTAAGTACAAGTCAATTAAATTATCTTATATATTTACAAATTCAATTATTTTGGTAAGGGACTAATTTGGGTGAGACTTACCATGATAGTTTGTTACAATGTGGTCATCAAAATCCCAAACAACTCCAGATCCAATACTATTAAACATCTGTTGGATTCATTAATACTCAATGAATAAATATTCATGAATAAAATATTCAATATAATTAAATGAAAGTTATGATAATGATGATTATGACGATAAACTCATCATAATAATTCTGCTTGAAGGGGGAACTCAAATAGAATATGATTAACAAGAGTAATTTATACATTAATTTGTATATAAACTAAGAAACTAACTAAAATTTAATTCTATATACAAAAAATTATTGGGGGGAGCCCAACAATAAAACTGCATGCTGCCCAACAATAATTATTGGGGGAAGGGGTAAGATCAACATTTCAAAATTGTTGGCTCTGGCCAGCATTTTAGTCATCGAGTCAGGCCCGGGCCTGGCAGTTCAGGCATTTCATTATGGAGGTATGGTCGGGCCTAGAATAAGCCCAGGCCTGGGTCTGGCCAAGAAAAAGTCCAAGCTCGGGCATGGCCTAGAATATGTAACATCCGTAAATTGACGCAAAAATTTATTTAAATTGTAGGGTCAACTCGCGACGGATTTTGATCGGGGCAGCGCGTCGTCGAGGTACAATGTTAATATGGTTAAAAATCGTGTTCGTTAATTAGTGATTTATATCAGTCGTAAAGACGTGTGACGCATTTTATTTTAAATAACGAAGCGCGGCACATTTTGGGGTGTCAATAGCAATTCCCACCTCTTTGGGTGGGAAAAGTGAGGGAGGATTTTTCCCAGCAGTTATTAAAACCGCACGTCGCTGAGGAGTTAAGCCCACAAGCCCGCAAGCCCCGTATTTTATTTTCCCGTAACCCTCTCACTCGGAAAATCGCAGTTTTCTCCTCTCGATCTTGGCATTCCACGCGACGACCGTTCCGCCTCCCGCTGCCCTACCGACGATGGTTCCCCCTCCTATTCTCAAAGCCGAGCCCTTCCTCCTTCCTCTACGGTTTCGGTGAGTTCTCTCCTTCCTTCCGTTGCAGTAGGAGGTCCGGTTTCAACCCTAACCGGTGGAAGTCAAAGGTGTTGAGGCATCGCTTTGGTTCTGGTGAGTTTAGTTCCTCTCTAGTCTTCATTCTTCGTGGAAATCCTTTTATTGGAAGTTGATCCTAACGTTCTTCGCATTTTCCTCTTGCCCTAATTAGGGATTGGAGTTCTAGATCCACCGCGAATCTGAAGTTGGACGTGTTGTGAGCCTTAATCGCTCTCACGTAGAGGTTCTATACTTTGTTTGGTCCTTCATTTGTTTACCCTAGCCGTTTTAAGTTTCCTTTACCGTTAACCCTAAAGGGGGAAAAGTGTGTAATTTATGTTGTTTTGGATTACAGATTTTTGGTGGCCTCGGGGAAAGGTTCCGGAAATCCGCAGTAGTCAGATTTTCGTCGGAAAAGCAAATGCTGTCGCGCCGAGTGTACGAGCGCCGCACCACCACGGTAAGGAAACCTAATTCCTGTTAGTTAAACGTATCAAGCAGATTATATTTACGTACGCATGTGTATATTTCGTACAAGCATTTTAACCATGCCTAGAATGGAGTGGCGGTAGGAAAACGGTCGCGAAATTAGTTGTAGGGTAATCTCTTTTTCAAAACCCTAATATCCAGAGCATATATGCTAGTGTTAGGAACGAAACCTATACACGTTTACGCAAGTTTGGAAATTTATCTAAGTTAGGGAGTGAACGTCCCTTCTAGTCGACCACAAGAAAAGCAAGGGTCGCTCAGTAGTACACCAAAAGTGACGTCCCAAGCAGATTAGCATTAGACTGAAAAAGGGTCAGTAAGCACGCATAAGTCTCCTCGTGCTAGGTAGAGATGCACTATCTTTCTTCATGGGGCATATGGAATCCTATGAGTAGTAGAGTCTTGGGAGTTGACTCCCCTTTGAGATAGTAGATTCGGGGCCGTGTCCGCGCAACACCGGAACAATCGAGTTTGTCAGATGGTCTCGAGTCGTCAGATTTCAGTTGCGCGTTAGGAGCTACTCTGCCTAGAACTTTCAAGTAGAAGTGCAGATTAGAAGCCACCTAGAACTCAAGAATAGACCTGACGTGAGACAGCGCACGAGTTAGTAAACGTCGGGGCTTGGGTAAATAAAATCAAAGTTCATGAATGTAAAACGAGTAGGTCTCTTGACCAGGAAGCATTATAAACGCATGCATATCATCTAGCATAAAGAATCTATTGAATAAAACTATTTTTCAAAGGACATGCATTCATCATTTAAGAAAAAGTTTTAGTGTCACTAGGAGGAGTTATTTTTTCCTTACTCTAACTCCTCGTGGGCAATGTTTTTACAGGTGACCCAGATGAGAAACTACGCCTAGGATGAGCGTCCTTGTGGTGTCAGTTTGTAGTTGTTTCTCATTTTCAGTTTTCTTTTATTCAGTATACACTTGTAACATTGGATATTGTATTTGGTTAATGTTTGAAATATCATGTATCAGACTTATTATGTTACTTCAGATTTACAGTACTTTCATCTTAATTCATGTTTAGCGACTCTGTAAATCCAGTATACAGGTATATGGTTACCCTTAGTTTTCTTTCATAGCTTCCGTTGTAAGTTTAAATTGTTAGTGGTTTCTTCTTTTTACCTGCTGTGTACTAGTTTTGATATTGTTTCCTAATTCTCTTTATATCGCTGACCCGGCCGGACGGCTGATTTATTGTAAAACTGGGGAGGGGTGTTACAGAATAAGCACAGGCCCGGGTCTGAGCGGGGCCTGCTGAACCTTTTTAACATTGTATTTCTATTTTCTAAGGATTGACCTCATGATTATTTTAAGTGCAAATTCAAATAGGTGGTTTTGGGATAATAATTATCATCTATTCTTGTTTAGGGATAACATCAAACTTCAAATTCCACTAAGAACATTTTATTCTGAATGGTGTTTTCGTTCAAGAAAAAATCTGGCAAGCAGCTACTAGTGTGGATATAATTAAGAAATACACGGTGAAAATGGCAGGAGCTCTCAAGTGGATAAACGACTTCCAACCAAACAATAATTATTGTGTCCGAGCATTAGACATAAATCCCAGGACATTTTTACGATAATTTACTATCCATATCACGATCATGTAACAATTTTACATCCATTTTATAGCTATTGAGAAAATGGTTATATACATGATCAATCGTTTGTTTTTGCGTGAAGTGCAAAAGATGTAAAGACCAAAGACTGACAATAACAATATCCTCATAATGAAATAGAACAGATAAAGTACATGATCACATGTGATGTTTTCTTTGTTCATAAATCTTGATTTTATAAAATCACGGATCATAAAAAAGTATGACAGCTAATAGCAAGTAAACTAATTACAATCATAAATTAGAAAATAAACTGTGATCATAAATGTTGCAACACTACAACTCAAGTTGTTGAGTATATTCTACGTACCCAACTTGTCCATAATAATCTCAAAGATGAGTCTGGTGTCACAGTAGCATTCTTTTAAGCATAATTAGCTCACAGGTGCTCTGAATTTAACTTGTGTACTGCTTCTAGCCACAACGGACTATTTTTTTGCTTCTTTATGTCATAATATTGCTTCAAACTCGAGTATAATATTTGGTAGCCATGTTAACATCAATGTTCAACTCAGAAGCAGATTACCAACCAGGCAATAGAGGGAAAAAGTAGATTTCCAACAAAGGAATAGAGATGGCCACAAATTTCATCTTTCCCTTTAGTCTTCTATTATTTAACTTTCGCCGGAATAGAGGTGCACTCTGAGGTAGGGTTCTTGGAGAGGAACCTGAGTTATAGGATCTTGAGGATCTGAGGTAGGACATTGCTTTGTCTGAGTTGTAGGAGCCAGTAGGGCTCTGAGGTGTAAGATCTGAGGATCTGAGGAAAAATAAGGAGTTTGGCCGAATCTGGTTTATTACTAGATACACGAAAGGGGAAAGTGGATGTACCTATAAATTGGGGAACCACTATAAAACTATTGTGTGCTGTGTTGTGATTTGTTCTGTTAAATTTTGATATGTGTTGTTTTTCTTGAATACTGTGATTGGATTAATAAACACAACGAAATATCTGTGA
This sequence comes from Platanthera guangdongensis, assembly GCA_039583875.1. NCBI lineage: Eukaryota > Viridiplantae > Streptophyta > Magnoliopsida > Asparagales > Orchidaceae > Platanthera > Platanthera guangdongensis. The sequence continues at coordinate 177,540,772 of CM077160.1, forward strand.
CTTAAAGTAGCCAAGATTTAAATTAGACCTATTCACCCCCTCTATGTCACTCACTATCCTAAACAAACACTTTACAATTGGTATCAGAGGGAGGTTCACTATAAAAGGGATAACAGCCGTGAGAATCCTAAGGATTAGCAGAGAACAAATTGAGGCTATTCGGTTCATATATTTGAACATGTTGTCACAATCGAGGCTATTCGGTTCGGTTTCACATAAAACCGAAACGCTTGCAGGCATACCTTTCATATCTATAACGAGCATTTTCGCATTGGCAAATCATGTGCTTGATGCTCATATTAATAATATAAACTATATTTAGCTAATATTGTATCACGTGGTCATGTTGGTTACCTTGGAGTAGTATAATTACAATGTTCGGGGGCAACGATTGGCGAAGCATTCTTGTCAAGGGCATCAAGCAAGGGCAAAACACGTGTTACATGGAGGAACCCACCAGAATGCAGGTTGAGCCGCCAAAATGCAGGATGAGCCTGCGAGAATGCGGACGAACCCGCCCAAAAGCAAATAGCACGAACAAAATATATAATTTAATGCTTACTTTATATTTCATTGCATTCAAAATTCAATTCATAAGTAAAATATATATATATACATATATATATACACATATATATACACATAGATATATACATATATATATACACACATATATATATATTCGAACATTTTCGCAGGGGCTACATTCGTGCTCGATGCTCTCGGGCGGCCTTCGACCGCCTGCTCACGGGCTTTGCCCGTGCTTGATGCCCCGGGCGGCCTACGACTGCATATAAGCGGGTTTCGTCGGCTTCCACACAATTAACCATCTCGGTACAATACCCGCCACCCGGGGCTCCTCGGAGCACTATGGTTGTTGTTTCACTTTGCATACGCGCTACGGGGGGCCCGGAGTGACGACTGCGACGCCGAGCTGGTTGATTGCATGGAAGTGGGTGAAGTCTGCTTATATACGGCCAAAGGCTGCCCAAAGCATCAAGCATGGGTGAAACTCATGCGGAGGTGGGCAAAGCCAGCCTGGAAGCGGTCAAAGGCCGCCTGAGAGCATCGAGCACGGGCGTAGCCCGTGCGAAGATCCTCGTACAGTATTATTTATTAAATTTTAATTATGTTTATAAGTATTGTTGCAGTTTGCTCGGAGCTCCTGGTAGACCGGGTGTATTGAACCGTCCTAGCCTGCTTGGCAGCCGAGCGTGCAAATAGTCAAATGTTCTCAGGTCTGTCTAAGAGAGATTTGATTACGTGAAAAATCTGCACTCATGATGAAAAACCACGCGCTCGATTCGTCGTCGGCCTAACTTTCACTATTCCAGAGTTTACTACAAAGTTGTTCAATTGGAGGCGAGGGAACCAGGAGGCCCCTCATTACAGTTTGAGGGATGAAGTAGATGGGGAGAGTTCTGAGTGTCGCGGGATCTTCACGCTCTTCCGAGAATCTTGATCCTTTTACACCCATGGGAGTCAGCCAACTTGGTCGTCTCCTTCTTGATCCCGTTCTGGTGGCTACTTGAAGTCTTGTCGCTCGCTTCTGCGCCTTTCGAACGACCGGGGACTTTGGCGACAACAGAGAAATGGTTCGCTTCTGGACTCTTGTCTTACTTCGAGCAAACACTATTTTCCTAGATGATGTTCGTCTGAATTCCTTGCGGGCGGACAATCTGTAAAGAGAAGGGGTGTAGAGAGAGAGGAGAGACAGGAAAACGATCGGAAATACCGAAAAAATGATCTCCATGAAGTAGTGAATGGGCCTATTGATAGGCTTTTATGGGGGCGGTCCGGTAATTTTACCCAGTAACTACTGGATGAACCAATAGATACGCTAGGAACCGAGCACACGAATCGCCACTTTTAACGAAAAGACATTCATGCCCCTACGTCAAAAAAAGGCCCACCGGGGGGATTGGCGGCCTGAGATCGGCAGCAGGCCCTACCCACCACGGCGAACGGCCGGGAGGGGACGGTCGGCCTTGGCGGGGTCAGCCGAGGCTGCCCCGTAGCCCGAGCAGCCAAGGGTCGGCCGCCCCCTCTCTAGGGTGTCCTCGGGTGAGGTTGCCCCCTAAGCGAGGGTTGCGGGCGAGGCACCCCGCAACGGGGAAGAGGTGGGGTGAGCACCCCCTTTGCGGTGGTGGCCTCAGGTGAGGACCCCTAGGGCCAACCGGCGACTACCCCCTTTGCGGGGCGGGGGGGGCTCGGGTGAGGCCGCACACGACCAACCGACAGTCCCCCCCCCCACCACGTGATGGCTACGCCCGAGTCCCCATACGTCGGGGCGGCCACCCCCTATGCAGGGGTTGCGGTCGGGGCCCCCAGCGTCGGGTCGGCCATGGGCCGGTCGCCTCCTTGACAGGGGTCGCGGCTGAGGCCCCCTGCGCTAGGATGGTCGTGGGCCGGCCGCCCCCTTTGCGGGGGTCGGCCGAGGCCTCCCGCAACGGGGTGGCTGCGACCGAGGACGCCTAGACGATGTTCGTCTGAGTTCCTTACGGGCGGACAATGCAACAGTCAAAGTCTCCAGCGCACTCAAAGTGCAACACTCCCCACTATAACAAGCAAAAAATTTAGCTTGCTACAACAAAACAGGTCTACTGCGTTGTTTTATACCTTTCGCGACGTTTGAAAAAACACCGCAAAAGCGCCGCGGTATAAACCGATGCAAAAAGTCAGAGATATTAGCGGCGTTTTTTTAAACGTTGCAAAAAGATAGAAGCGTTTTTAAAAACTAGCAATCCAGCTGACCGGAACGGAGCGACGTCATTCATGACCTCAAAATCTGTCCAGTCACATTTACGAGCAAACCCTCCCAAAAAATTATAAAAAAAAAATCGGACCCTCATTTGAAGACAAGCAACTTCAGAGACAAGAGAGAGCTTTGAGGTTTTCCAGAGAATGTGGTGTGAGAATATGTGTTCCACGTCTATTGGTTTGAGAATAACAAATACAGTGATGTATTTGATATAAGGTATGTTTGGGATAGCTCTGGCGGATTGAAAAGCTGCTGTCCGGATAGAGTTGTTTTAAAATAGATCTCTGGGGAGCAATTTTGAAAAACTACAGAGTGTTTGGGTGTTCTGTGCAGAAGTGCGCAATCGATCGTAGCTTTTCCCGGTTTGTTCTTTAAACCCCGCATTCAAATTTTTCCACCCTTCTTTGCTAAAGTGGGTGGTGGGCCGATTCCCCAAACCAATCTCTTTTATGCAGAGATCACAAAATAACATCACTTCACCTGACTCTCAACACGCTACGATTCTTCCTTCCTTTGGTTTTACCATTATGCTATAAACTAATAAAATTAAAATAACAATTACTAATCAAAATCCTAGCCCAAAAGTTATATACACAAAATTGAACAAAAAAAACCAAACACAAAAAAAATCTCACACACACCACACATACAAATCCCAAAAAAATCACACAAACACACATACAAAATATGGAGGAGAATGGCCTGTAAACCCGGATCAATCTTCAGCTCCGGTGTGTCGTGTTGTTGGGGAGGAGAAGTGGGAGGATGCAGAAGCAGAACGATCGTGAATGACGTTCGTCAAGCCCAGCGAGGCGCTGAAAGACTATCGCGTTCGTCAAGCCCAGAACGATCTTGTTCGTCGAACCCAGCGAGGAGTGGATGAGAATCGCGTTCGTCCAGCGAGGAGCGGAGGAATCGCCTATCGCCGGAGCGGCGTTCGTGGAGGTCGAGCCCAGGGTTACCTCGCTCGGGATCGAGAGATATCCCGTCGTCGGCGTCGAAAATGAAGGGGGAAGCGGTGGAGGAGGGACGCTGCTTGGGTTCAGGATTTGCGGGCTTGATCGGGAAGAAATAACATCGATTTCAGGCGCAATTTGTCGACCGCTAAACGCGGGGCGGGGGGGGGGGGGGTCTTCCGGAAAAGAGCTCTGGGAGCTGCTCTTCAAAACGCGATTTCATTAAAGAGCTGTCCCAAACAGCGGCAATAATAGCTCTGGCGGCTGCGAAAGAGCTTCTCCAGCCGCCAGAGCTCTCCCAAACAGACCCATAATCTTTTATGTATTTATAGTATGCAGGTCATACATGTACAAGCAAAGAATAAATTAGGAGACAAGTTCTTCGTCATGAGTGTGCGTACTTAAGAATCAGCAAAAAAAATGAGCATTAACATCTGAAATCTAAAATGACCATAACTTTCAAATCCGGAAGAGTTACGGGACGTTCCCTACCATTCCGGAATGAGGACGGTGATATCTACAAGCTGGCAAAGGTTTTGATACGGCTGGCGATAGTGATACCGCCGACGACAGCACAAATTTTGGCGGTAGCAATTTCAATGTGACAAAAAGAAAGGAGACAGATTTAGCAAGTACTAATGCCAGAGGTACTGCGATACCGCCTGACAATAGTGTTCTACAAGGTCCATTATTTAAAAAATTAGAGACCAAAAAAGCCTGTTTCCAAAGTTCAAAACTTTTATATAATAGGTGATAAATTATTAGGATAATAAACGGCCGGGATACTGCTAACTTAAAAAGTAATAATAGTTTAATTTAGCATTATGCGAAGTAACAAATTATTTAGATACTTTTGGCCTATTATCATGAACAAATTTATAGATATCTACCATACAATTAGTTAAAATAAAGTTATAAAAATTGCTGAAACAAACTGTTACATTTGCCACATTTTGGCAAGAAATAATTTCTTAGGAAGTCATAGGCAGTCTCAATATAGTTAGATAAAACAAAAAACAAACATTAACACACTTACAATATACCAAAAATCATTTTCATAATTCTTAGCCAACTCCAATATCATACTTGGTAAAAACTCTAGACTTTGTACTGAAACCAGCTCATGTGCAAAAAACGGCACGCTGGGCCTCCAAAAGGCACAAAAAATCAACCACCAGAAGTTGCTACATAAACATGATCAAAGCTAAAGCAGCAAAAAAGAGAGTTGAGATTACAACAACAACACTCAAGCCTTTATCCCACTATAGTGGGGTCGGCTATATAGATCCTTTGTTGTCATTGTGCCCTATCTTTTGTCATAATCTCACTAATGCCTAAGTACATCATGTCTTTCTGTATAGTTTCATTCCAAGTCTTTACTGGTCTACCCCTCCCCCATCTAACATGCAACTAGGGTACATCTCTTGGTTAGCATGCGACTTAAGCAGATACTCGAGCGAGCTTGATATACCCCCCCCCCCCCCCCGACCACTGCCTATAAATAGAAGGGGTAGGTGAGTCTTTAGTATGTTGTAGCGATTTCCGATCCTTTGCCCGTGAGTAGTTGTCCTTGCTTGTGCCTTCTTTGCTCGCGTCTTCCTTTTCTCTCAAACCTTCCTCGCTGCTCCTTGCTCTTACTCGCCTCTACTCGCCCAAAAATGGTTAGCGACGGCGTCAACGCTCCCCGACAAGCTCATGCGATCAACTTTACCTAAGCAGTCTTTAAGTGATCGGTGGAGACTGAGCGAGATCTCGAAGATTTTCTCCAAAGGGACCTTCCGGAGGAATACTCGGCCAGGCTCCCTGCCCGGACTGAGCGGCTAAACACCTTCCTCGAAGGTGAGATAGTCACACCCCTCCGCCACATTGAAGTCGGTCTGCGACTTCCGTTGTGGCCCGAATATCGCCAAATCCTGCAATATTTCGGAATAGTGCCCGCTCAGAGTGGTGATGATCATGGGCTTCCTTTGCTTCTTGCAGGAAGAGAAGATCGTGTTCGACTTCTCCGTCTTCCGGAAAGTCTTCGCCTTCGCCGCGATTTCCGAGGGAGTCATCTTCTTCAGCAGCCATGTCTGCACACTGGTCGGCACCACGAACAAGGTTAATCATTGGGGCGAGTATCTGATTGTCGTCACCGGCGACTTTGAAGGGGTGCCGAGGAGGCCGCACCAGACGCCAGAAGTCTCCTTCCTGCCACCCATCCTAGAAGGCGCCCACGAGAAGCTCTTTGAAGCTTTCCGCGGCCGGCGATTTGACATCATCCATTGGCGTCTTAATGTCAACATGCTAGACAAAGTCTTCCCCGATGAAGGTATAACCTTGCGAGATCTGCCATACTCGTTGAACTGAAAGATTGTTGCTCTGATTTTACTAACTGTTCACTCACATTTGCAGCTACTCGCGAACTCCCGCAAGAACCGCTTTCTCCTAACAACGAAGTCGCGTCATCGTGTCCGGGTTCTTTGAACCCGCCATCTGAAGTGGAGGAGATCCTGCCTCCCGCGAGCAGCAAGGGCCAGTCGTGCGCCAGCGAGGAGGCCAGCCGCAGAGGAAGCTCGCCAAGGGGAAAGAGAAGGCCAAGTCCCCTGATTATGCGAGCAAGCGAGCAAGGATTTCCCACGAGCTCTTCGGTGGGAGGGAGTCGCCTATCTTATGTAGGGGCGTCGTACCTCCACCCGAATTACAACCTCGAGCGAAGCGGCAAGGATGCCTTCGGATGCCCGCTGGTCTCCTGGGCCGAAGGCGAGCACAAGGTGACGCGGAGCACCAACCTACCCGCCTGGTCGGAAGACTGAGAGGACAAGGGGGAGGCTTACGATGTTGCCTTCACGGTGTACGGGCGAGCAGATGCTGAGTCAATGCAGGATCTCAGCCCGGAGGTGCTCTCCCACCAAACAACCCGCTCGCTCCTGCGAGCTGCCGAGCTGGGGCACTTCACTGCGAGGAAGCTCCCCGAGACGCATGTGGCGTTGAAGATCGTGTCGCAAAAGGCGATCGATCTGGGGATGCAATCCGTTTGTTGGAAAGAGTATGAGGTAGCTCGTCATCTCTGCGCGACTTGGTCTCCTCTGTACTTGGAGATTTTTCTAACTGGTTGTTGTTGATATTTGCAGGCCGCCGAGATCGAAACGGCGAAGAAGATGTTCGAGCTCGAGCAGGACCTCGTCGATACCAAAGCCGAGCTGGAGGCTTCTCAAATCTGGGTCGCCGAGTTAGAAACACGTTCGGTCGCCGTCAAAGATCGCCACGGTCCCTCTGATACCAAAGCCGAGTTGGATTGCTTGCCGAGGAATCCAACTCGCCTGACCGCGTTCTCTCCTCCCCTTCTGGCTCCAGCGAGAGCGACAGCGACGGCGACAGTGGAGAGAGTAGTGACGGCAGTGATGACGATGAGGATGGCGAGGATGAGGAAGATGTCATCATCGGAGACGAGGAGTACATGTCTGATGCTGGCGATGAAGCGTCATAGTCGGTAGGTGACCTCCTGCATCCATACTTGTACAGAATTATGTAAACATGAATTGTAAGGTATATGCAATGCTCGCCTTCAATATGAGATAGTTTTTTGTACTTCATTCTTGTCTTTGATCTTGTATTCTCGCCTATTGATGATGCTCGCAAGGCCTATAGGCACAGAGAAGTGGAATGCTCGCCGAGTGCGTATTTGCTTGTTGATGTCGCTCGTAATCGCGCAATCGATGTTCGCACCGACATAATCGCTCTGCCTACTCGAACGTTGTTGCTCGCACATGTACGTCGCATTCGCATGCTCGCACATCGCTGCTAGCACATGCATGGTCGCATTCGCATGTTCGCACATCGCTGCTAGCACATGCATGGTCGCATTCGCATGCTCGCACATCGCTGCTCGCAATTGCATGGTCGCAATCGCATGCTCGCACATCGCTGCTCGTACCTGCATGGTCGTGTACCTTATAGGAGCCTCGCTCAACTGAGTTGGAGAATATAGTCGACACCTAGCAGGAGGAAGCTCAACTGGAGGTGGAAGATAAGTCGACACCTAACACGAGTCAAGCTCAACTGGAGATGGAGGTCGACATCTCACAAAAGCTGAGCTCAACTGGAGATGGAGGTCGACAGCTCACAGGAGCCGAGCTCAACTGGAGGTAGAGGTCGACTCGGGAGGCAAGTAGTCAGCCTGCAGGAGGGGAGCTCATACAGGGGGCAGGACTACAGCAACACTCATACTCATACGAGGAAATAATCTCACTCGAGGGGGTTGGTAGCCGTTCCACAGGAGAGGAGCTTGTGCAGGAACTCAGATTACGACAACTCCACGACTCGAGGACTTTATCGTGCTGAGGTAGTTCGCTCTGCTGCTTAAGAGATTATCAAGGAGTCAACTGCATCAATATCTTTGAGGACGAAAGAAATTCTAAGAAGACGACGATCTTTCCCTCGTCGAGTTGGGAGGTTAGTGTCCAGACCTGTTCCTGATAGTTCCTCCAGTCGGAGGAGAGACGTAATCGGGGGTAGCTAGGCCGACATGCGAGGGGGGAGCAGATCTCGGCCTTACAACGATGCTTAAATCCTGACACACCGTCTCATCGTTCGGCGTCCGCCTTGGGATTTTTAGGAGAAACGGGTCGAAGGCTCGTTTCCCAATTCAACAATGAAGATCGCTTCCAGCTCTGTCACCTGGCTACGAAGGCCAGGATACAAGTGAAGGGAAAGGGTCCTCGGGGGTTCCTACAGGACACACATTCGAGTCCACCATCTTTCCACGGACTTGTACCTTCCAGAGCTTGGCAGGTTATACCACCTTGGCAACAACAGAGACGCGTCCTGCTTTACAGGACAACAGTCGTTAAGAGCAGGACTTTTTGTCTTCTCAAAGACCGATGACGCCTTTACACAAGGTATCACTTTGTGAGGTCGATCCTTCATCGAGTTTAGGAGGTTAGCGTCCAGACCTGTTCCTGATAGTTCCTCCAGTCGGAGGAGAGATGCAAACGGGGGTAGCTAATCTCGGTCGTCAATGTAGGGGCTTGGTCTTACAAGGACGCCTAAATCGCGACAAACTGTCCCACCGCCCGCCCTGGGCTTTTTAGGAGAAACAGATCGATCGATGGTTTCCTAAACCGATCGTGGAGATGGACTTCACTGCTTCTAGCTAATTTGAGACGATCAACACAAAGAAGACAACTTGCATCCACCCGTATCTCTGGGGGCGAGTACATGTATAAATAACAAAGAAACACTAGTACAAATAGCCAATACATGTTGTGGATGGATAATACGTCCACGGGCCGTTGGAGATGCCTAATCGGGTCATATTTATCGTTGTAGTAGTTCAGGACGGGCTCTCTGAAGCCTTCGGGAACTGGGGCCGCTAGGATCTCATCACAGAAGGGGCTCCTCCCTCCCTGGAGGTGGCGAGTTTCATTCCCGCGAGTATCCTCGTCATACTTGCTCCACTGACGAGCATCACGGTACCTCGCCGGCTGTTCCGCATCTCGGAACCTAATCCCCAGGCTGCTCGCCGGTTGGTGTCGCGACTGCATCGGTCGCTCCTCTCCTTCCCTGGCTCGCACCTTCTCAGGTCGCCTTCGTGGCTCTTTCGCCTCCAACGGTGTCAAGCGCCAAGACGAGGTCGCCGTGACATCGGGGCGAGTAGGGTACCCTGCCAGGAAACTCCTCTCTATCCTCCTCGCAAACTCTTCGAACGCCGCCACAGTCACAAACTCGCCCCTTCGCGCAGAGTTACCAACTCCTGTCGAGTTGCCGACTATCTCCCCATGCTCGCCTCCGCTCGCCTACTCGCGAAACTTTCTTCCTCGGCTGCGATCCACGCTCACCGCACCAAAGTGTTGAAGCCGGGAAATTCTCAACCACAAAATTCGGATCAAGACAGTCTGAGGTTATCGGTTCAGCGGTCGGGCAAGATAACTAAAAGGGCTAGGACAAAGAAAATGGGCAACAAACAGGACCCCAGGCACTGCGGCAGGGAGGTCCCACCACGTACCCGGATGCTTAGAAGAAGCTTCTCCTCCACAACCAAAAATGGTCGAGCAGGATACGAGGTAGACTGGCTGACAACTAGGTCACGACGACTAAGAAGGATAGTCCCTAGCTCGCGACCTTGTCTCTCAAGAAAAAGGAATCCAAAGGCTCAGCTGGTGTCTAAGAAGAGTTCTCGAGATCTTTGTGAGATTCCGAAGTCCGTCTCCTCGTAACCCTGGAGTCTTATTTATAGGTCAATTCAAAGGGAGGGGGTCTTGTATATAAGCCCACCCCTCGGCGACTTCTTGGAGGAGCTCGCCCGGCTGGGCGAGTAAACGGCCTAGTCGCCTACACGGCGAGTATACGAGGGTAGCTCGCCATACTCGCTCATGTCTTCTACTGCCTTGCACGTTGACTCTGACTTCTGTCTTGACTTGCTGACTTTAACTTTTGTTGACCTGTCTTTGAAGGGGTCCACCATCGACGAATATGGGTTATACAGAGGGGAGCGAACTTTTGACACGTTATGCACTTCCTGGCTAAGTCTCCACAATCTTTCTTGATTGTTGGTCAAAAGTATCCTTGACGAAGAATCCTCTTCTCGAGGGTTCTGGCCCCTGAATGATTGTTATACTCTCCCAAATATACTTCTTGCAAAAATTCGAGGGATCTCATTTTCTGTCACACATCTTACCAAAGGTGACAGGAGAGTCATCCGATAGAGAATTCCCGAGATAAAAGTATAGTAGGCCGCCTTCAGCTTGAACCACCTCTTGTCACTCGCTGAAGGATGCACTTCCCCAATCGTGAAGTAATGAACGAGCGGGTCTATCCATGATGAGCGTTGAGCAATCTCCATGACATCTTCCTCATCTATCGGAGGGCGAAACAACTCCGTGAGAGTTCCTCTGGCCGGAAGTCCGTACTTGACCAATTTGTCAGCCTTTGCATTCTCCTCCCTTGGAATATGTTGGACGCCAAAGATGTGAAAGCGTCCATCGTGTTGTTTAACGAGAGCCAGGTACCTTTGTAGGAGTGGCTCCTGCATTTCAAAAGTCTTTACTTCTATATCGTCAATGCATAAATTAAGAATTTGTTTTTTTTTTCATTTTTGTCTATAAGTTGATGTACAGTTAAATTCTAATTAAGCAGAAATGAAGGATAAGTTGTAATCATCTTATTATGTCAATGCTTTAGGAAAAAAACTTTGTTGAAAAAACAAATAAAACATAACTACCTTAATTTTTCCGATACCACCCAAACCAAAGTTTGTCATGTCACACTACAGATTGAAGAATCATCATATTTGTTATGATAATCATTATCATCTTTGTTATGAGAATCATCAAGCATACTGTCTGAGCCCCGCAAGTCCTGAAATGGCATGACAAGTGGAGAAAGAAGTATTAGAGCCTTTGGAGTTAATAGTTGGAGTTAATGAGATGATAAACTTGAAGCACGGTCACGATTTGTGAATGAAATGATAACAAACACAAGATAGGCAATATGAAATCAACAATTGACGAATGAGATATCTAGGTGCAGTGCATGGTATCCTCCATACAATTTTAAACAACTAGAATTATATGAATTAGTCTAAATTATACTCTAATAATGAATCAACCATCAAAGTTCTCGTCCACACTGAATCATAATATATGAAAAAATAATTGATATACATTCACACTTATAAAGAAGATTGAATGTGCATAAGATAACCATAAAGAAGCTTACCATTTAGAGTAACCAACTCAACTTTGACCCCTGCCTTCGACAGAATTGATCAACAAAGGTTGTGCTATCTAATGCCAAAAACAAAATTCTTTGATTGAAAATAAAAATTAACTCTTGTATGAGAAAGTGATCATTTCATATTAGCACTTCTACCAAAATCTAGATTTTTCAAAGTAATTAACAATTTAATTTAATAAGTCGAAAGGTTCATGTAACTTGCTGCTAACTTTATTTTATGAGCTGTTGTTTTCAGTATTAGACTAGAAATATTGGGTTCTGATTAAATTAAACTTGCTGTTAATTTAATATGAATTATTATTTTCACTATCAAAGATGTTAGAGAAGCTCATTTGACAAAGGTCCATTACGTATTTTTTATTGTTATTTCTCTCTTCTCTTTAGTCCCACAACATGTATAGGACCTTCTCACTCTCTCCATCCTATAAATATGTACTCATTCTTTGTATTTGATACAAGTGAACATATATACAAGATTCTTTTTTTAAATCTCTACATGGTATCAAAGCCAAGTTGCGGACTCCTGATCTCTGTCCACCTTTTTTGATCCTCTGCGGCCTGCTCTTCTACCCGCTGCGGCCTGCGGCCTGCGGCCTACTGCGACCTCCGTCGGTTCAGTGGCTTGCTCGTCGACCCGCTGCGGCCTGCTGCGACCTCCGTCGGTTCAGCGGCCTGCTCTTCTGCCTCTGCTTCCTCTTCTTCACTGTGGTTCCGCCTTCCCACCCCAGGCTTCTTATAGCCACTTCTCTCCTTGTACTGTGGGGTCCACTTCTCCCTACAGTTCTCATTCTGTCTGCTGCCACTCTGCAGTCCGCTGCGACCTACTGCTCTTCTCCCTGCGGGCTTTCTTCCAGTCCGCTCTCTTCTCCCTGCTCGTGCACTGTTCTTGGTCGCTGTGTTTTCCCTCTTGCGGACTGCTCCAGTCCGCCACGGCCCTGTTCTCCCCACTATTCTCGTTCAGCCAGCTGCGGTCTCCTCTTACTCGTCGCGGCCTGTTTTAGCTCGCCGTGCTCTGCCTCTTCACTTACTTGCAGGCTCTTCTTGACCGCCGCGCTCTGCTATCTGCGGCCTTCCTGTCACTGGAGTCCTACTCACGCCCTCTTACTCGCCGCGGCCTGTTCTCAGCTCATCGCGATCTGCTTCTCCATCCCGCTGCCTTCTTGTCGCTAGAGTCCTACTTGCGATCTCTTCCTCTTGCGGCCTCTTTTGCTCTGACCGCTGTTGTGCTCAGCCAGACCGTGCGACCTGTTGACCTGTCCGCATTTAGGTCGTGGTCTTCTTCTCCCAGTCCGCTCGCCCTCCTCTTGCGGCCTCTTGCTCTGACCGCTGCTGTACTCAGCCAGACCGTGCGGACTGATTGTCTATCCGCATTTAGGTCGCGGTCTTCTTCTCCCTGTCCGCTCGCCTTCCTCTTGCGGCCTCCTTCTTGCCGTTGGTGACTTCACACTGTGACCGGGCGGTTTCCCTTCTAGTCGGGCGACTTCCCTACCCGTGCGGCCTCCTCTCTTACCGGTCTTTTCTCCTAGCCACAGTTCGTCGTCATGGCCTCTTCTGCTGACTCTACCGGCACGACGGTTTCTCCTGCAGACCGTCCGGCCTCTCTTCCGGAAGTACGTGATGAGCTCCGGATTACTACTATCTCTCTGACCGGTAAAAAGAATTTTGTGGAATGGGCGCACTCTGTTCGTCGGGTCCTGCAATCGAAGGGGTTTCTTCATCACTTGACCCAGGTTGTTACCGGTACTCCTAATGGCGACTGGTTACGCAACGATGGTCGTGTGCAGACATGGATCCTTAACTCTCTTGATGGCGAGTCTTATCGCATGGTCATGTACCACGAGACGGTAAGGGCATGTGGGACGAGCTTCATACCCTCTACTCTGGCAAAGATAGTCTCCACCATTTGTATGACATTATCACTGCACTTCAGGCCCTGGATAGTGGTGGGGCAACCGATCTGACCTCCTTTGTTGGCCAGGCTCAGTCTCTGGTCGAAGCTTGGATCCAACATCAGCCTCCTACTGTGGACCTTGCTGCCCAACGTGCCCAGAAGGAAGGTGTCGGTATCGCCATGATGATGGCTCAGGTCCCGCATCACCTTCACAGTGTGCGGGCTCAGATCCTCTCCTCTACAATTACCATGTCCTTCTCGGATGTGTGTTTGATGCTTCTCAAGGTCTCCCCGCCTCCGGATTTTTTTGGACCTCCTTCTTCGGCCCTTGTCAAGCAAGCCCCTGCACCTTTATTGCCTCTCCCTCCTTCAGCCTGTGGGGGCCGTTCTGATTCTCGGGGACGTGGTTGGGGTGGCCGGCCGCGGCCAAAGTGTTCTTTCTGCAGCAAAGACGGGCATCTTGAAGCTACGTGCTATCGTAAGCATGGTCGTCATCCTCGTTCGCAGGCCTCTGTTGCTGCCACCGACCCCTCTCCCACTCGTACTGACCTCGATGAGGTTCGCCTTCAGCTCCAGCATCTTCATGGCCTGCTCAGCCGCCCGCCGGCCTCGGTTACCTCTGCTGCCTCCATCTCCAATGAAGGTATCGCCTGCCTCACCACTGGCTCGCGATGGATCATCGATTCTGGTGTCACTCATCACATCACCTCTGGTCGCCCGCCTCGGTACTTGTCTTCTCCTCACCCAAAGTACATCATTGTGGCCAATGGGGCCGCTGTCCCTGTCTCTTGCTGTGCTGATATTCCACTCGCCACCTCCCTTCTCTTGCGCTCGGCTCTTCATGTTTCGAGCTCTCCTTTCAATTTATTTTTTGTTGGTCGCCTTACTACTGACTTAAATTACTCTGTGACCTTTACTTCTTCTTCTTTTCTGATAAAAGATCAGCAGACGGGGACTATCATTGGTAGGGGGCGATTGCAGAACGGGCTCTACCTTCTTGATGACTCTCCTACTCTCCTCGCATCTGTCTCCTCTTCGGATTGGCATCGGCGTCTTGGTCATGCTCCTCTTCCCGTCCTTCAGAAGGCTCTCCCGGATGTATCTCTTCCCGCTTTTAAGTGTGAAATCTGTATTTTTGGCAAGCAACCACGTTCATCTTTTTCTTCTCATTGTACTTGGAGCTCTGCTCCTTTTGTTTTGGTACACTCCGATATATGTGGTCCGTACAAGATTACTAGTATTTCTGGCTACCGTTATTTTCTTACATTCATCGATGATTATTCTCGCATGACATGGTCGTATCTCCTTCGTGATCGTTTTGAGCTTCCCCGCGTATTTCGGGCCTTCATTCTTGAAACTCGCATTCAAACTATTCGCACTGACAATGCGCGCGAGTACATTGGCCATGACTTCGCGACCCTCTGCTCCGAGTTTTGGGTTATTCACCAAACATCTTGTGCATATACCCCACAGCAGAATGGTGTCGCCGAACGCAAGAATCGTCATCTGCTTGATGTGGATCGCTCTCTTATGCTTCAAATGCGGGTTCCCAAACCATACTGGAACTTTGCGCTTTCCACGTCCTGTTTTCTTATCAACCGTCTCTCGTCTTCCGTCCTCCAGAATGATACTCCCTTCAGCCTCCTCTTTCCCTTCACTCCGGTCTTTCCTCTTACTCCTCGTATTTTTGGGTGTACATGCTACGTTCACCACCTCGGCCCATCTACCGACAAGTTGGATCCCCGTGCGGCCAAATATGTCTTTGTGGGCTACTCGCGCACTCAAAAGAGCTATGTGTGCTATTCGCCCACTACCCCGCAAGGTGACGGTTTCTGCGGATGTCACTTTCCGGGACAATCTTCCCTTCTTCTCTGCTCTGGATCTCGCTCCTCTTCCGGAGCCCGTTGTGCGCCCGGTCATCTTTGTTCCCCGGTCTCCGCCTTCCCCACCTCCTGCCCAGCCTCTGGTCCTTCCCCAGCCACCTGTCATCCGGGTCTATTCTCGTCGCTCTCCTCATCCCGTTGCCCCACTGCAGTCAGCTTCGACCTCTGACGCTCCGCAGCCTGCTGCTCCGGCTCCAGCCTCAACCGCTCATCCTATGGTGAATTATGTCTCTTTTCATCGTCTTTCACTGCCACTTCTTCACTTTGCCACATCATTATCCTCTGTTTCTGTCTCAAACTCTGTGCAGGAGGCGCTTCAGCATCCGGGCTGGCGGGCTGCCATGGACGAGGAAATGACGGCCCTTTGGGCCAACCAGACCTGGGTTCTTGTCCCTTTACCTCCCGGTCAGCAACCTGTTGAGTGTAAATGGGTTTTGTCATCAAACATGCTCCTGATGGCACTGTTGACCGTCTGAAGGCCCGTCTGGTGGCACGTGGCTTCACTCAACAGCAGGGCCTTGATTATGAGGAAACTTTCTCTCCGGTGGCCAAGCTCAACACCGTTCGTGTCCTGCTCTTTGTGGTTGTGCATCGCTACTGGCCCCTTCATCAGCTGGATATCAAGAATGTGTTCTTGAATGGTGATCTTTAGGAGACCGTCTACATGCGCCAACCGCCCGGATTTAAGACCACGGGGGAGTCTCGTGTGTGTCTTCTGAAGAAATCCATCTATGGTCTCAAACAATCCCCTCGGACGTGGTTTGACAAGTTCAGCAAGGTTGTTCGGGACATGGGCTTCACTCGAAGTTCCGCAGACTTCTCTCTATTCACTGGACACCGGGCAACAGGAACGGTCCTTCTGCTGGTTTATGTTGATGATATCCTGCTCACTGGGGATGATTCAAAGGGGATTCACGCGGTCAAACAGCATCTGAGCACTGTGTTTCAGACCAAAGACCTGGGGCATCTTCGCTACTTCCTCGGTCTTGAGGTCGCACGACGTCCGGATGGGCTTGTCCTCTCCCAACGGAAGTATTGTCTTAATCTCCTCAAAGACGCTGGGCAGTCGGGTTGCAAGCCAGCTACTACTCCGATGGAGGCAAATCACAAGCTTTGTGCTCGTGCCTCTGATGATGATCTGCCTCTCCAGAACCCGGAATACTATCGACGCCTTGTGGGAAAATTGATCTACCTGACGGTCACGAGGCCTGATATATCGTTCGTTGTTGGGATTGTCAGTCGGTTCATGCATGCTCCCCGAGTTTCTCATCTACATGCGGTTGAACTGATTCTCCGATACCTTAAGGCAGCTCCGGGTCAAGGGCTGGTTTACAAAACCTCCAACTCTACTCCAGCATTAGTTGCATATTCAGATGTCGATTATGCTGGCTCCATGTACGATCGGCAGTCCACCAGTGGATTTTGTACATATTTTGGCGGTCATCTCATTACATGAAAAAGTAAGAAACAAGTTGTGATTGCTCGGTCCTCCGCGGAAGCTGAATACCGATTGATGGCATCGATTGTCTCAGAATTCACATGGCTGGAAAGCCTCCTTGCTGACCTGGGGGTAAAACTTCCTTCATCTGTTGTTCTATTTTGTGGCAGTCAAGCGGTCATACACATTGCAAAGAATCTGGTATTTCACGAGCGCACAAAACATATCGAGGTAGACTGTCATTTTATTCGGAAGAAAGTTCAAATGAAGAAGCTTGAATTAAAGCATGTTCCGGGCACTGATCAAGTTGCTGACATTCTCATGAAGGTTTTATCAAGTACCTTATTTTACCAGTGATTGTCCAAGCTGGGTGCATATGACTTGTACGCTCCAGCTTGCGGGGGAGTGTTAGAGAAGCTCATTTGACAAAGGCCCATTATGTATTTTTTTTATTGTTATTTCTCTCCTATTTAGTTCCACACCATGTATAGGACCTTCTTCTCTCTCTCTTCATCTTATAAATATGTACTCATTCTTTGTATTTGATACAAGTGAACATATATACAAGGTTCCTTTTTTCATCTCTACAAAAGAAATAATAAAAATACAAACAAAATACTGCAAGTGCACAATATAATCCTGAGCATATATTTTTGCTAGATTTTGTATATATTTGAGAAAAGCAAAAAAAACAATTTGAAGCAAGTAGCTTACAAGACGCTTCTCACAAACTAGCTTATCGCCATGTTCAAAGCAACAGGTTGTTGTTTGTCAATCATGCATGTTAGTTTTTTTTTTTGAAATTGCCACCAAATTTCGGCAGGCAGAAAATATGAAAGTTCTTCATCCATCCTTCAAATTTCACGACAACTTCTCATCATTCTAAAATCGTTGATCGTGATGGTTCTTATACGATCGTCAGACCTCTTGCAATCATTGTTGGAATATCGTCGCTGTGAAAATAAAACTCAATGAATTGTCCTAAAATCTTTGGAAAATCCTCTTTTTATTATCTTGGTACAACTCGTGGTTATGGTTTGCAGACCTGGTCTTTGGTTATCAGGCTATTACCGTCAAAACAGTAGAGTCAACCAATTTTAATGTTGCATGCTCAATCCCATTACAAGATATGGTGGTAGATTTGAAGCATTTAGCAAGTTCAGAATTTGAAAAATAGACAAAATAAAAGAAATTGTCCTTGGAACAAAAAGTAGTGAAAATAACTCAAATGATTTGGATCAACAGTACTGCATCCCTGTACAGGTTCTTCAAAATGTTATGAATAATAAGTACGTTTAATAGTTATTAACTAGGATGTTATCAATGTCAGATCATGAAAATATGGGAGTCTTGAAATTGTATTGAGTGCATATTTGGCTAGAAGTCCCCCTACTTCAAGTAGGTTCAAAATCATGTTAAGCCAGCTCGAAATCAAATCAAGAGAAGCTGTGAATTGTTAACCCTGAAAGTTATAAAAACATACAAAAAGGCATAGAACAAAATTCCAAGCTTAAAGAAGTAACAAGATAGATATGTGAGCAAAATAGAAACTAAGACGAACAAGTAAACTATTTGATATAGAAATGCCAATGACAAAGAACAGAAGCAAAAAAGAAGAGAGCATTAATTGAAGTTTTCGGGGAAGAAGATTCGTCGAGAGAAGTCGCGCGGCACTTGAGAGTGAAGAAGAAAGAGCAGCCATGCGAATTTGAGAGAGAAGAGAGCAGCGGAACTGTGTCGCTGTACTTGGAGAGAGGAGAAGAGAGAGAGAGTTGTGCGGCACTTTGGAGAGAGAGCACAACACCAACAAGACGGGGAGAGGGTCCTAGGGATGGAACGAGGAACGCTTATTATAGAGAGGTTGAAGCTCTAGCTTTTGGCTTTGAAATCACTCGGCCGTTCGATGAGATCGCAAGGCGATTAATAATACATAACAGAAATGAAACTTAAAATTCACGTTGCTAGAAATAATTCATAATCCAATCAGCTGCAGCATAGCAAAATCATTAGACCTGGAACAGGTGTGCATACATTTGACGAAATAATCCGATAAAATAATATAATTAAGTAAACAACAACACTCAAGCATTTTTCCCGCTATAGTGGGGTCGGCTATATGGATCCTTTGTTGCCATTGTGCCCTATCTTTTGTAATAATCTCACTAATGCCTACGTACATCATGTCTTAAAATAATTAACTAAAAAGATATCAAAAAAAATTCCGCCGTTGGATAAATCAAGGTTGTTGCGGATCACTCGAGGCCCCTGTAGACCGGTCTAAGTTTAACCGTCTTAGCTCGGGAGCGGTCGAACGGGCAAACAGTCACAGAGAAAAGGAAATATTGTGAAACAATTTTTTAACATGAAAAACTCGTCAACTTGGTGAAAAACCACGTGGCTCGGAGGGTGACAGACCACCTCTCACAAAGTTAATTCTTTTCCTGCTACAAAGGATGAGTTATGCTTTTGAGCGACCTGGGGACTTTGTAACGCTGCTTGGAGCCTTGAGTGGCACGTTCTGCGTGTCTTGTCCTTGTAGCTTGTCTCTTGTTAGTTCAGCGGAGTCTAAAACGGTAGACATATTGTTGCCTGGGGGCTTGACGTTGACTGGAGGGCGTTATGCGCGCGGAGCATGCTGGAAATCGCCTTAGAGATGATCTGTGTTCTGACGTAGGACTAGTGTTCCGCCGGTGTCACTTTAGTGGAAGCGTGTTCTTGGAAGTTGCCTTGAAGGCAGAGCGTGTGGAACGCACGCTTGGAGCGGAGCGCACGGAGCCGCACTTGGAACGGAAAGCGCGGGGGCGCGCTTGGAGCGGTCTTGTGAGCGGAGCGCGCGGAAGAGCGCTTGGATCGGTCTTGAAAGCAGAGTGCATGGAGGCGCGCACATGGCGTACTTGGAACGGGGTCTACGGCGGCGCGCTCGGAACAGAGTCGTGCGCACGGGAACTGCAAGGAAGCGATGCATACGGGAGCGCGCAAGCAAGCGGCGCATGCGGGAGCGCTCAAGCAAGCGGCGCATGCGGGAGCGCGCAAGCAAGCGGCGCATGCGGGAGCGCGCAAGCAAGCGGCGCATGCGGGAGCGCGCAAGCAAGCGGCGCATGCGGGAGCGCGCAAGCAAGCGGCGCATGCGGGAGCGCGCAAGCAAGCGGCGCATGCGGGAGCGCGCAAGCAAGCGGCGCATGCGGGAGCGCGCAAGCAAGCGGCGCATGCGGGAGCGCGCAAGCAAGCGGCGCATGCGGGAGCGCGCAAGCAAGCGGCGCATGCGGGAGCGCGCAAGCAAGCGGCGCATGCGGGAGCGCGCAAGCAAGCGGCGCATGCGGGAGCGCGCAAGCAAGCGGCGCATGCGGGAGCGCGCAAGCAAGCGGCGCATGCGGGAGCGCGCAAGCAAGCGGCGCATGCGGGAGCGCGCAAGCAAGCGGCGCATGCGGGAGCGCGCAAGCAAGCGGCGCATGGGGAGCGCGCAAGCAAGCGGCGCATGCGGGAGCGCGCAAGCAAGCGGCGCCCATGGAAGCGCCCAATGAAGTGGCGTGCACGGGAACGCGCAAGGAAGAGGAGAAGGCGGGAAGAAAGAGATTGATCGTAGAAAAAAATATGTAAGGGGTGAGAAAGTCGGAGGAAAAATGGGAGAGGAGAGAGAAAAATTTAGGAGAAATAGGAGAGGAGTGAGAAAAACATAGGAGAAATTTCGGGGAGAGAAGAGGTGGAAATAAGTGAGAGTCTGGGGTCCTATTTATAGGCCTCAGGGGTAGTTACGGTGGTTACATGGCTATTTGCAGACAGTAACCATCGTAATTACTATTTGCAGGTCGAAATTCTACAGTTTAATACGAGTATTAATATACTAATTTTATTGAACGCGGACTGGCCATTAATTTTGGCGACACACGCACACCAGTACGGGTGGTTATTCGGGCGGTTAGAGGCCGACCAACAAGGAGACCACAGAGGAGACCGGTCGGCGGCGAGACCCGGCCGGTGAGGGCCGATCGGTGAAGGGACCTTTGCCGGCCGGCGACGGAAGGTCGGGCGACCGAAGGAGTGGCGGCCATGGGGCCGCCCTCCCTAGGCGGCAAAATGGCCGCATGACCGGGGAGGCCAAGAGGCCGCTGGGATCGGGCAGCAAGAGGGCAGGGCGGCCAGGGGGCCGCCTACCCTAGGCAGAGGAATGGATGCCCGATCGGGGTGGCCAAGAGACCGCCCAGATCAGGCAGCCAGAGGGCGGGGCGGCCAAGGGGCGGCCAGCCCTAGGAGGAGGAACGGTCGGTCGGATCGGGCGTCCAAGGGGCCGTCCGATCTAGGCGGAAACACGGTCCCCTGATTCGGGCGACCGAGAGGCCGCTCGATCTAGGCGGCCACAAGGTCGGGCGGCTCCCTGTAGGCCACGCACATCCCTGCGCGCGAACAAGGCGGCGCGCAAACGCACGTGGCCAGGGCCGCGTGCAGGTGCGCGGGGGCTGGCGAGGTCGCGCGCAAGTGCACGCGGGCGGGCCAGGCCGGGCGCGGCCATAATGCACCCAAACTTGCGCGTGGTCGAAATATAAACATGGAGGCCTAATGAAGATTGCTATAAGTTTAAAGAAATTTAATCCATTCAACATCATGATTAATTTAAAGGAGTATTGAAGTATTTGAAGTGCATTTATAAAAGTCAAAATATATACAATATTAATGCATCTTAAATAAGATCCTGCCACACAATTGACACCATTCTTTAATAATGAAGAATTGAAAGTAAATGAAGCAAGTTTAAAGAAGCTTCAACAAAAAATAAACATGGAGACCTAATGAAAAGTGCTAGAAGATTCAAGAAATTTAATCCATACAGCATCATGATTAACTTAAAGAAATATTGAAGTATTCGAAGTCAAATATAGTAAGTTCTCTACACTTCGCTCATATACAAAAATAATGTGAAGAGCATTGGCATTCATCCAAATTTTGTATCATGCTATTTATCTGAAGAGCTATGTTATAACTCTTATTTACATACCTCAAGATTTAAGGGCATTTTGTTTGAAGGTTATGTAAAGAACAGATGAAGGATATGTAATAATTTTTGTATTCTGGCAATCAATCTTCATTGTACCGAACAATATACATTTAAATCAAATTTAAAAAAATGTGAAAAAAGATATTTGTTGTGTCGCGGTGGACAGGACTATGTGTGATGTTGGTAGCAAACTTATTCCGATCGTTCCCACCCTTAGAAATTGAAGATTGTCTCACTTTTTTTACATGGTAGTTCACAAACCTCAACATCCGGGGAGGGGAGGGGGGGGGGCTCGAGGACTGCTCAGTGAATGTCACTCCTCAAATATTTCTTCATTTCAAGTACCGAATTAGAAATCATACTCTCATCTTTATCCAGCTATGTTGTAACATCCGAAATACATAAATATCCTAGCTATCAGTTTGTCTACAATTGATACAATGCTTAAAATAAATTGTATATAGTATGCTCCTCTTTGTTGATTAGCTGAAGGGGCCTATCTCTGTGGGTGAAAGGTGGATCTGTGTCGGCCTGTGCAAAGCCGGGAAATAAGAAAGAGAAGTGAGTGGAGACGGATTAATGACGGAGAAGAAATGCTGAAATAAAAATAAGAGGTTGTATATAGTTGTAGCGCTGCAGAGCATTCTAGAATACTCCCGCTACAGAGCAGGCTACAGGAACATGTCATTGCGGGATAAGGTTAAATGTATAACGGCTATAATGTGTTATAGCTATAAATATGTAGGCGGAAGTATAAAGATGTACAGTTTTATTATTAAATCAGTTCTCTCTCCCCTGTTGTTTCTCTCTGTCTCCTATCATCTTCCTCTCCCTCTCCTGAGGCCGATGGCCATTCTTGCTCAGTTCCACCACGAAGCGTAACAATTGGTGCTCTCGTTGAGAGCTCGCCTTCAATGGAGGCGACTCCTTCCGCATCTCCATCTGACCACCCTGCCACATCACAATCCGCCTGCGCCGTTACCTGGCAAGATTTGGATATGAGGCATGCACTGTACATGGAGCAACATTCAACAGTGTGTGACAACATACAAGCCATTCAAGAAAGGTTTTCTAAGAATCTCCAACAAATTTCTCAATCGCTGGCCAAGCATGACGATCAACAAGATCGTTTACACTCTGCACACAATAGTTTCTATCAAGAATTCAAGGAATTTTGAGGAGAACTGCAGAATTTCATACGATCTTTCCCCACGACGTCCCACAACGAAAGTATTCTGCCGGCTCGGGCTTAGAACGTTGATCAACCCGGTTCCACATTACCATCCTTGCCGGTCCTGCGGACTTCAACCTTCTATCCGCCTACCCTAATTGCCAGCGGCCTGCGGAATCCGACTTCTATCCGCCTACCCCTACTCGCCCGCGGCCTGCGATTCTATCCGCGGCCTGCGTTTCAATCTGCTCCTCTCCCTTAGACACCGGGCTCCTGCGTCCTGTCCTTTTTGGGTCCACTTCCTCTTCTCTCTGTGGTTCCACCCTCCTCGGGCTTCTTATAGTCTCCTTTCTCTGTCCCGTGGGGTCCACTTATTCCCTACCTACTCGCTATTCTTCTTCAGTCCGCTGCGAGCTCCTTTCTCGCGGACTCTCCTCTTAGTCTGTTGCTGTGAACTCCTCGCTCAGTCTCCCTAGTCCGTTTCCCGCTACTCCTTCTCCACAGTCCGTTGCCCGCTCTTGTTGCAGTCCGCTGCAAGCTTCTACTCCGGTCCGGTCCGAGTTCTCTCCTCGCTCGCCTCGCGCCCTCCTGATATAACCTGCCGCGGATTGCCCCAACCGCTGTGAGCTCTCTTCTTGCGGACCTTCTTCTTAGTCCGTCGCGAACCTTCTCTTCTTCGCGAGCTACAGTTCTCTGCGAGCTCTTACTTCAGTTCGTTGTGGGTTCCTCCTCTAGTCCGTTGCGAAACTTCTCTTCTTACGGCCTGCTCCAGTCCGCCGCGGCCTATATCAACTCGCACCTTGTCGAGCTCTTCTCCTTGTCGCCGCGACCTTCCTCTTAGTCCCTGCGACCTTCTTCGTCGCTTGTGATCTGCTTTGTCACCGCGATCTGCTCGTCGCGACCTGCCCTAGTCGCCGCGACCTGCTCCAAGAATCCGGGTTCTTGCTCGCCCTCTATTTCTTGCGGTCTACTTCAGTTTGTTGTCGCCTCTCTTTCTTGCGGACTCCGCTTCAGTCCGCTGTCAGCTGCTTCAGTCCGCTGTCAGCTGCTTCAGTCCGCGGCTTCAGTTCGCTGCTGCTATCCGCCAGGGCATCCAGTGACTCAACTACAGCTACCTCCTCTCTGTCCGCTCGTGCTGCTACCTTGACTTCCGAGGTCCGTGATGAACTTCGCATCACCACTATCTCTCTCAGCGGAAAGGCTAACTATGTCAAATGGGCTCATTTTGTTCGACGTGTTCTGCAAACTAAGGGTTTACTCCATCACCATGCTCGGGTCAAACCTGCTGATCCCTCTGATGACTGGCTCCGCGATGACGGCAGAGTCCAATCTTGGTTGCTCAACTCTATGGACAAAGAGTCTTACCAGATGGCAATGTATTACGAAACAGCTAAGGAAATGTGGGATGAGCTGCACTCCCTCTACTCTGGTCGGGATAGCTTACAGCACCTCTTCGACATCATCTCTGCTCTCCAGTCACTGGACCCTGGCACCACTAGAGACTTAACTTCCTTTGTTGCCAAGACCAGAACCATGGTAGAGGCATGGATACAGCACCAACCTCCCTCTGCAGACCCTTCTACTCAACGGGCACAGAAGGAGGCTGTTGGGATCGTTATGATGATTGCTCGTGTTCCTAGTCATCTTCACAGCATCCGGGCCCAGATTCTCTCTTCTCCTACAATACCCTCTCTGTCTGATGTTTGCTCAATGGTGCTTAAGGTTACACCATAATTATGTATTTTTTGCGTCTATGCATTTAGAATGAGCAACCTCCAAATGGTTCCAAGGGCTACTACGCGACAACTTGTGCCCAGATTGGCAAACCTTCAAAAGATCTATCCAAGACCGATTTGGCCCGACAGAGATTATGAAGACACATTAGGTAAGTTTATGAAATTATTTCAAACTTCTACTGTTTCTGCTTACCAAGAATCATTTGAGGATCTTTCTTCTCATGCGACGGGTTTCACTCAAGATATACTAAAACGTAATTTTATTGTCGGTCTTAAACCTCACATTAAACGAGCAGTCATTGCACAACAACCGGAATCACTCCACCAGACTTTTAAACTGGCCCGCCTATTTGAAGACCAAATACCCGTTGACCCACACCCACGACCACAAAAACAGTTTACACCACACCGAACATTTTCCTCATTTCAGGAAAAACACTCACTTAAACGTTAATCTCAGCTGAAATGCAAATCCGACGGGATAAAGGACAATGTTTTACAAGCGACGAAATATACACTCATGGACATAACTGTAAGAATCGTGCAAAACTTTACCATTGGAAGGCGATTTAGGGGATGATTTAGAGGATGACCATCAGGAACACCCTAATACAGCTAATGACGATCCTACTGAAGAACTAATAGACAATCCTATAATTAGTTTTCATGTTTTAATGGGAACTTTTACTGCCAAATCGCTTCGCGTTCAGGGGAACATAGGAAATACGAAGGTACATATTTTCATAGATAATGGTAGCACGCATAATTTCATCACAAAACGCATGGCATCCTCCCTAAAACTGCCTATCACGCCAATACCTCCTTTTAAAATTCATGCGGGAAATGGTCAAGCAATGCTCTGTAAAGAAAAATGCCCACAGGTAGCTTTATCAATTCAAACTATTCTTTTTACTCTTGATCTGTTTATTACAGACCTTCATGGAGCTGATATTATTCTAGGTTTTCATTGGTTTGAAATGTTTGAACCAATAACCACGAATTATAAAACCCTAGAAATGTCATTTCCTTATCAAAACAAATCATGTGTCATTAAGGCTTTACATCCATCCCAAGTTCAGACTGGGTTGGTTTCCTCTTCCCAACTTCATAAATTAATCGCTCAGGATTCTGTAGAATCCATGTTATTATGCTTCCAATCTGACTTGACAACTACCTCTTTGGATAACCCAAGTCTTCATCATATTGAGTCCCTAGACTCTTATTCCAAGGAGATACGGGACTTACTCTCCACTTATTCTAATCTGTTTCAAGCTCCTACAGGGCTTCCTCCCCAACGAGTGATTGACCATAAAATTCCACTCATTGACGAAACAAAAATCGCAAAGGTAAAACCTTACATATATCCCTATTTACAAAAAAATGAAATCGAAATTCTAGTTTCTGAAATGTTAAACAATTGTTTAATACGTCTTAGTAATTCTTCCTTTAATTCACCGGTCCTGTTGATTAAAAAAAGAGACGGAACATGGCGTTTTTGCGTCGACTACCGTGCCTTGAATGCACTAACTATTAATGATAGTTTCCCAATGCTCACCATAGATGAACTCATTGATGAGTTACATGGAGCAACAACTTTCTCTAAATTAGACTGACATTCGGTATACCATCAAGTTCGAATGAATGTTTCAGACATACATAAAACCGCCTTTCGTACCCATCAAGGGTTGTACGAGTTTGTAGTGATGTCATTTGGCCTCACAAATGCTCCAGCCACCTTTTAGGCTCTTATGAATTCAATATTTCAGCCCTTCCTACGACGATTTGTTGTCATTTTTTTGACGATAGTTTAGTTTATAGCATATCTGAAGAAGAGCACCTTAAGCACCTTCAAGCAGTTTTCTCTATATTGACTACCCATCAATTATTTGTCAAGGCTTCTAAATGCTCTTTTTCTAAACATATAGATTTTTTAGGGCATTTGATATCTCCAGCAGGAATTCAACCTAATGCTTCGAAGATTGAAGCTATTCAACAATGGCCAACTCCTAAAAATTTCAAACAACTTGGATCATTTTTAGGATTAGCAGGTTATTACCGCTGATTTATTCATCATTATGCGCAGGCTACCGCTCCCCTTACAGATTTGCTAGTCAGAGAAATTTCAATGGACAGACCAATCGGATAAGGCCTTTCAACACATAAAAACGCTATTAATGACTACACCAATTCTATTTTTACCCTCTCTTCCTTTTTTCTATTGAATGTGATGCATCTGCCAGTGGTATAGGCGTTGTTCTCCAACAGCAAGGTCATCTCATTGCATTTTTTAGTAAAAAGTTAACATCTCGAGAACAAACACAATCTACCTATATCCGAGAAATGCTCGCAATTACATCGGCGGTCAGTAAATGGCGACATTATTTAGTAGGCTCGACTTTTACAATTTTTACCGATCATCAAACTCTTCATAATTTAAATTCTCAGGTAATTACATTGCCCGAATAAAAATGTTAGGCTTTAATTACATTATTATGTATAAACCGGGCAAAACTAATGGAGCAGCTGATGCATTATCTCGGCTAGAGGAACCACCGGACGCTAGCGAAATAAATAGTTTTCAAAACATTTCATTCTCTTTTTCTACATTATTTGAAAACCTTCACACTTTATATCACACGGATCCGAGCACGGAAAATTTTCCTCTATTTAAAGAATCGCCTGCTAAGGTCCCTGATTGGACTTTTGTTGGTGACCGGTTATTTTTATAAAAAGAAGTTGTATGTCCCCAAATCATTACGAACCATTTTGATAAGTGAAGCTCACGATACATGAATGAGTGGTCACTCTGGAGTGAAGGTTACAACTAAACGTTTGACTCGGTAGTTCTTTTGGCCAGGTATCCAACAGGATGTTTTGACATATATTCAGCATTGTGATCTTTGTCAGAAGGCTAAAGATCGCAATGCTGCTCCATATGGACATCTCCAACCCCTGGCCATTTCAACCCAAATAAGGGTTGACATTACAATAGATTTCATTAAACATCTACCTCAGTCTAAATCGTTTACTACAATTTTGGTTATGGTAGATCGCTTATCTAAGGGGGCGCATTTTGCTCCCCTACCCCCACACTACACAGCCTCATTGGTGGCTCGTGTATTTTGAGATTACTGCGGCAAATTACACAGCCTACTGGAGTCAATCGTTTCGGACAGGGACTCCATTTTTTTGAGTTCTTTTTTGTTGACATTTTTTAAGGAAAAAGGCAGGAAACTCCGTTTTAGTTCATCCTACCATCCTCAAACGGATGGACAGACTGAACGAGTAAATCATTATATCAACCAGTATTTACGCATATTTGCGTTTCAACATCCAAAATACTGGGCCTCTCTTTTGAGCTGGGCCGAGTATTACTATAATACTTAATATCATTCTGCAGCCAGCATGTCCCCGTTCGATGACATGTTCGGAAGGCCCCCACCCTGTTTCATCCCCGTGACCACAGGAGGGTCGGCCACAGATGTATTACCTATCACTACCACGTCTCGAGCACATTTATTACTACGTTTACAACAACATTTACAACAGGCTCAAGCCAAATGGAATGCCTTAGCAGATAAAAATAGGGTAGAAATTATCTTCAAGCCAGGAGATTTGGTTCTGCTCCGTCTTCACCCATATAAGCAAACGTCTCTTCATCATAAAACCTTCAAACGATTCAATTTGAGATATTATCGCCCTTATACGGTGTTCCAACAAATAGGCAAAGTCACATATAAACTAGATGTACCTCCGACTAGCAAAATCCATCCAGTTTTCCATGTGTCCCTACTTAATCCTTATACTCCTAATACCATTTTTAATATTCATGACTTACCACTGTCGGATAATGCTAACCTTCAACGCCCAGCACCCATGGAAATTCTGAAAACTCGTTACATAGAGGAAAATGGGAGAAAACTCAAACAGGGTCTCCTGCGTTGAGAAGAATTCTTACCTGAGGAAGCTGACTGGGAAACAATGGAAGATGGAGACAGTGAGTCACAAATGTTATGGGAGCAAAGCTGTACCTGCACCCGAAACAAAGAGGTTTCTTCTACCTAACATCCAGACCGGGTTGTAGATCCGCAGACCTCCAGCATCCGAGACAGGGATGATTTAATTCCTTTAACAACTAATGTCATCCCTTTAAAGGAGAATATAGATCATTCTAACTTGGATTTTCAAGGGGCAAAAGGAGATAGAAGCAAGGAAGATAACGCGAACATGTAGGAAACAACAAATTCCAACAGGGATATTTCTCTATGTCCTGGAAACTATGTCATCCCATGCCCAACTAAAACAACTATGGCTAATAAAACTCTTACAGGGGCACGGGGGTTGCAGAAGGAGGAAGAAGCTTCAACGCACACTACCAACGAAAATCAGAACAGGGAAACTTCTTTCCCTCTTCATACTCATGTCATCCCTAGTTATTCAACAAGTCCTTCCTCTAATAACAGTGCCATACCATCACAGGAACATCCAAACGGAAGCAAAATGACAGATCAAGCGATTACTATGCACAAAAGGCTAGATCCAGCTCAGATCTCTAATAAAATAAGAGAGGGACGATATCGGTCCTCAAACTACACAAGTCATCTTACCGAATACTTCGAATGATAGATCTAATCATTCTAGTTTTCAGTAAACAAAGGAGGATGCTAGCTTACAGGGGTCGTCCAGCTCCGAGAGAAACAGATCGGCGCCCACAACAGCACACGCAGCTTCACATCCTCAGCGACGATCCTTGCGCACGGCGTCGACTTTACTTCGCAGCATTCCCCGACTTCCACGAGTACCACGGCGACGGCGGACAGCCCTCAACAACAAATACTAGGAGTGGAATAAAAGACGATGGGCAGATGTCTTCGGGCAGGGCGATTTATTTTTTTTTTTTTTTGAGGATGTAGCGCTGTAGCGCATTCTAGAATACTCCCGCTACAGCACAGGCTACAGGAACATGTCATTGCGGCATAAGGATAAATGCAAGGGCTATAATAATGATATAGCTATAAGCCTATAAATATGTAGGCGGAAGTACATGATTTCATATTCGACATTTTTCACGTTTAAGGCTCTGTTTGGGAAACGGTGCCGTTTTAAAAGGGAAAAGTTCAAAAAATAGATGATAAACTGTATTTTTAAAACGGTGGTTTTAAAACTGAGGGTTTGTTTGGGTAATCTCAGTTTCAATGACGGTTTAACTTATTTTTAAAATTATCTTCACATGAATTTTATTTATTTCAGGCTAATTTTTTCTGATTTTTTTTTAAAAAATCAGGTATTATATTTATGATTTTTTTGCAAATTTATGGATATAATTATTTTTTTTATTGCGGTTAAATTGATTATGTAAAATAAAATTAAATTAAAAAAATATTCCAAACGACCGTTTTGAAAGGGAGAATGGAGGTCTCCATGACCTTTTCAAAACGGAGGAAAAAGTAGGTTTTAAACCGGCCGTTTTAAAATGACAACATTTTAGTTTTTCCAAACACCTTTCCTCCGGTCCGTTTAGAACGGAATGGAGTCAAAACGGAATCCCAACATAGCCTAAATTACCCTTCAAATCAATTTTATTAGGCACTTTGCACTCTCATATCATTTACTAAAAATAATTTCAATTTTTAATTCCCAAATTTGAATGTATGAGAGGTATTTTGGTCATTTTTTAAATATTATTTCATTCACTTCTAACTACAGGCTGATATGTTATATTTCGGTGGTTTATTTTCACTCATTTAATCCCAAGAATATTATCTGCAGACCAAAAAATGATATTAAATCAATTTTCTCTCTTTTTAATCATTTTATTCATCATATCCAATTTGCATTTTGTTTAATTCTATTGGTTTATTTTCAACCATCTATTCTCTCTCGAAATACTATCTGTAGACCAAAAAATTGATTTTCCCACAATATTATATTAATAAATGTTAGGGGACGCATGTATGGTCCTTCAGTATGCAGTGTGCAGTGACGATAACAATTGCTCATCACTCAAGTGATGATTGAGTAATATTGTAATCGCACATTATAAACATGCCTAGCCCTGCCCGGTTGCTACTGAGAAAAATTAATTGTTTTGGCATGTCCTCTTTTACCATCAATGAAAGAAAGCAGATCGATAGTCATATCATTTACTATCACATGAATAATTTCAGTAAATTAAATCAGGACATTATATAAGAAACTAAAACTCCAAAAACATACTGAATTTCGACCTCATTACAAGAACTCCAAAAACTAAAACTCAAAGTAGTACTTGCAAAGTTCATAAGACAATCTCATTACACAAAACAAACAATTTCAAAACATCCAGGGACATAAGTCAAATACCCAGCCTAAGTGACCAATCAGTCCAGACATTTCATGCAAATCAGTATACACTAACTCGTTGTAATCACAGTAGTCAAATACATGGACTACATCAGACACATAAGACATTCTGCTTGAACCCAAAAAGGATCTGGAATGGTGCATTCTAACAGTAAACAACGACACTTTGTATGGCATGTAAAGTGCTCTTTCCCGTGACTCTCGATCTCTAATAACCCAGACCATTCTAAAAATTGAAACATTCTTAAGTAAACAACCAAACCTAAAAAACTAGGAATTAAAGTTTTTATACCTTCCAGGAGAGCACTGTAGCAGCACGATCGATCCCCGGAGTTGTAGGTCGCAGTAGGGAGATCGTGGGAGGTACTGCTAGACCTAAAAAATCGGGCTTTTTAAAAGGGTTCACAAAGTAAACAACAAAACCTGCAAAAATTAAGAATTAAAGTTTTTATACTTTCCGGGAGAGCACTTTGATACGATCCAAACGATTCTCAAGGCGAAATAAGTAAAATGGATTGTAACATTGAGAAGAATAATTACAAGATAACTGATCTCACCTAAGGGCACCAGCCCTGAACAGTTCGATCTTCCGGAAGGGGAGACTCTCCCGATTCAGCCGCACAAAACCACAAAACACACAAATCATTCAACATAACACAACTCAACATAAGCCTGGCTATTTATAGAAACGATAACTGGATAAATTACAAAACTACCATAATACAAAATAGGAATACATCACACTGCAGCAGCAGGATCCATTGTCGGAGTTGGAGGTCGCAGTGGCGAGAGCGGGGGCTGCAGCAGCAGAAGACCTCCGTGGACTGGGAAAAAAGTATGCGGTGATCAATCGCCGGAGAAGGTCGCAGCGGCGAGAACGCACAAGGCGTCGTGGTTTCTTACGCAAGAGAGCGGCGAGCGTCCCAGAGACAGCAGAGCAGTCGCAGGAGGTTCCTATCATGAACTTGGAAGAAAGATAGGTGGAGAAGAGATCACTGTAGAAGAGATACCTGGAGGAGCGGTGGCGACGACGGAGCCGAATGGTGCACATGAGAGTTGTTCGGGAATATAGGGAGGAGTGAATAAGGCTTCCGGATTTTAGGTTTAGGTTTTGCTGAATATACCAAAATTGCCCCCATAATTAATAAAAAAAATTTAAATGATTTCAAATAACTATTTTAATGAAAACAGGGTGCAATCTGCCAAACAAAATATGTTTGCAGGGTGCAAAATGCCAAAATCTAAAAGTTGGGGTGCAATGTGCCAAGAGCCTCTAATTAAAGAGTGCAAAGTGCCAAAAATCCTGGAAGTATAAACAGATGTACAGTTTTATTATTAAATCAGTTCTCTCTCCCCCTATTGTTTCTCTCTCTCCTATCATCTTCCTCTCCCTCTCCTCAGGTCGATGGTCATTCTTGCTCAGTTCCACCATGAAGCGTAACAATAGTATATTCATCTTTAGTCAGAGACTTGTGTGCTTACAATTTTTTTTTGAAAAATCTATAGGTGTGTGAATGTAGATCTGTGTTCAAAATTTTGAAATTAAATTTAGAGCTGAGTAAATTGAGCTAGGGGGGATAAGAAATAGAAGTGATGTGAATGTGTGAATGTAGATTTGTGAAACCATCTTTGAATGTTGATGTCGAAGGGGGTGTCTTTACCTCTATAACATTTTCATGTAGATCTGTGCCCTAAAGATTTGAGTGTTGATGTCGATTTAGGGGGAGTCTTTACCTCTATAACATTTTCAGAGAAGTGAGGAATATTTTAAAGAGCTCGGTGTCTGATAGTTCTGGAGAGGAGGATGTTAAACATTTTAAGATCGGAAAATAAGGGTTGTTTGGTAGAGATGTGGAGTAGAGTTTTGAAAACATGGTCAGATTTGAAATCAATGCGGTGAATAAATGATTGTTGATGACTATTTAGGGAGCTGAAGAGTGTTTATCTTTTTTGAGAGGAACGTTCGGTTGATACGACCCAAATCAACCTCAAGGAGAAAACACAGAAATTAGATCGTAATATTAAAATAAATGATTACAAGATAAATGATCTCACCTAAGAACATCAGCCCTGAACAATTGGACCTTCCCGCGAGGGGAGACTCTCCCGATTCAGCCGCATAAGACCACAAGAACACGCAATACATTCAACATATCTTATAAGGCATAACAACCATTATATATAGAGATACATATATATGATATTACCAAACTACCCCTGAATATAAAATAGGGATGCATCATCGGTGGAGGGAGGCGGTCGGGAATGACGGAAGTTTGTGTGGAGGTTGGAGTAGGTGCGCCTTTGTTGGTTGCTTGATCGGAGAGGAGTTGTGTTGGTGAGCGGCTTCCTTAGAGTGTCAGGCGGAGAGTAAGTTGTGGCGGGACGCAGAGGAGTAGAGCCGCTCGGGGGAGGAGATGTTCTGAAATGGGTTAGGGTTGTCGGAATTATTCTACCGTGGGTTTTTTAGGGTTTGAAAATGAAGGGTCGTGATTTTAATTTGTTTTAAATATTTTACCCTTGCTCAATGCTCTTGAGCTGGTTTCACCAGCATCTTGGAAAGCTCCACCCGCACGAAGCCGTGCTCACCGCTCCCACTCCGCTGTCACGACAGCATTGCAAGTTGCGACAAATAATACTTATAAATAAATAAAATAAATAAATAATAATAAAGTAAGATAAATAATTAAAATTAGAAATATGTATAATAAGTATAAAATTCTCCAAGATACGAGAATTTTCGCACGGGCTACACATGTGTTGGATGCTCTCGAGCGGTCTTTGATCGCCTCCAGGCGGGTTTTGCTCGTCTTCGCACGGGCATCGCCCATGCTTGATGCTCCGGGCGATCTTCGGCTCCACAGAAGCGGGCTTCATGCGCTTCCACGCAATCCACCTGTTCGGCACCGCACCAGTCACTCACGGCCACTTGAACCCTATGGTTGTTTTTTGATTTTGCATACGCGCTTCGGGGGTTCACGAGTGGAGGGTGTGAAGCTGATCAACCTGGAGGCAGCCGAAGACAGCCCAAGAGCATCGAGCACGGGTGTAATCCGTGCGAATATGCTCGTACATGTGAAAGTTATATTGAATTTTCACAAACACGAGCTAATGAAGGCTCCGTTTGGGGGGACTTATTTTCACCGGGCAAGCGGTTACGACCGCATGCACCAAATCTTAATTAAGGTCCGGGTCGTAACCGCTTGACTGGTGAAAATAACTCCCCACAAACTGAGCATAAATTGAAAATACTTGGTAATAAAAGCATAAGAGCTGTTGAAATCAAAAGTAAAAAAAATAACACAAGTTACTTGTTTTGAAGCCTGCAATCAAATCTTTCGGCTAAAGAGGAGGATGCTCTGCATATTTTCTTCTAAATATTATAAAAGAACAGAAATAATTAACTTAAGAGGACAAAATTGGACATTTTGCCTCGAAAACAGAACTTATTGACATTTGAGGCTAAAATTCAGTAGCTTGGACTTGTCCACACTGTTCAAATCCTGAAAGTATGAGGAGATGTGCCATCGGCTTGAAGAAATGATTGAAATGTATCTCTGGACTCCAAAAAGAAGAACCAAAATAACAGAAAAATCGAACTTGAAGCATAGGATAAGAAATATTTTAATTTGAATTCACAGTATTTACTATTATGAAATCATACCTCTTTTGCTTGATATATCAATCAACTAGATTAGCTGATTCAAACATTAATATTTTAATGTTATGAGATAGACAAATAGAGAAAAATGAAGAGAGCATGATGTGTGAGAGAGTGAGCATGATGTGTGTGTGTGTGTGTGAGAGAGAGAGAGCGAGCATGCTAAGAGAGGAGTTATTAGGACCGGGTTCCGTTTGGAAATTGTCGTCCGGGTGAGAGGAGGAGTTGCCGCGTGGACACATAAATGGGCGAGATAAAAAGCTACCACACGACTTTAAAAAAAACGAAAAAAACAAAGCAGCGCGCGAGCTCGCACGCGAGCAATTCTGCTCGCCCCGGGCTCCGGACCTAAAATTTCCGCCTAAGAGAGGGAGTGAGTGAGAGAGAGGCAGGGAGAGAGCGAGGGAGGGGGAGAGCGGGTGAGGGAGAGAGAGATGCATGTCTTGTCGTGCTGAAGGTCACACCTTAGGGCTGAAAGAAAGACGTGGCAGCAGCCTGAAGGAGACCCATGGAGATGGATTCGAAGATCAACGTCTAGGTCACACCACGAGAGTAGAGGATGAACGAGCATATGTTGGCTTTTAATGTTGGGCGATACTTTACCAAAATCACACCCGAGCATGTGCTCAGGGGAGTCTCTACATAGGTCTGCTTATGGTCGTAGGATTTGGATAGGGTTGTGTGCAAATTGTATATCAGTGTTCAAATATAATTATTTATGTTGCGAGTATAATTTGATTGTCAATAGTCAATATTGTGTGCTTGTAACATCATTCCATATATTCTCTTCTCATTGTTACCAAACAATCCCTTCCTTGCATATTTTATAGTATAAAGAATGGGAAAACGCTCAGGCACCAAATTTTTTTTTAAATATTTAGCCCAACATTTTACTGCAACTTTTACACTTTTTGCAATTTGATTAAATTTGTGTTTTTATTTTATTTTAAAAAGTATGTTATTATCCCTTTAGTTTTTGTTTTTATATTTAGCGAGACAAACAATTTTGCATGAATGATGAACGACAAGTGTACTATCATATCGACGTAAAGATGCAAATATGTCCCGGGCTCGATTGCCCAGCCCGGGTCTGATCCCGATAAGGGCCCGGGCCACGAGCAGGCTAGACCTAAGGGGGCTCATGAGGCCCCCTTATTTGGTTAAAGCCTAGTGCCTAGCCTGGGCCAACATGGGCCCAACCCAACTTGAAAGCCCGTCAGGCATTCTTGGGCTCCCAACAATTTTTAATGTTGAGCCCAACATTTTTTGATGTTGGGTAGCATGCCCAACATTAAAAATGTTGGGCACCGTGTCAAAAATGTTGGGCAACGCACAACATTTTAAAATGCTAGGTGTGCCTTTTGGGGGGCCTGCTTGGGCCTAGTCTCGTTTGGTTTGACAAATGTTCAAAGAAAACTTTTGATTAAGTTTTTGGCGGCCTCTGAGACTGATCCTATTTTTTTAAAGACAGTTGATGCATCAGGAGAGTTCAAGGATAAACATTATATTGTAAATTTAACGAGTGAAGTCATTAATGAAAATGATGCCAAAAATTTTATATAGGTTTGTTGCGGTTTAACTCGAAGTCCCGGTCGGACCGGAATATCTGGACCGTCTAAGCTCTCGGGACGATTGAGCACGCACACAGTCAAATGAGTAGGTCGATTGTGCACACAGTTTTTATGTGGAAAACCCCCTCAACTGGGTAAAAAACACGTGACCGGGTCTGTGCCGGTCAAAGTCCACTATTCTCTGATTGTTACAGCTCGATGGTGATAAGTCACCTCTCGTTACAGCTTTGGGGGTGAGAGAACACTTGACACAGGACAGCCAAGCCGTCTCGCTAGGAGTTGTTACAAATTGCGCTTCACGCTGATGGTGTTCGGTTAGTGGTTTGCTGATTCTGGATGTGGAGCGGAATACTTGGACTTGCGGTTGCGGAGGCCACTGGGAGCTTGAGTGATTTGGCTTTATCGGATGGCTTTGGCTTGACCCGCCTGTAGCTCGGGTGTGGCTCGGGTGCGGCTCGTAGGCTGCTCGTAGGAGAAATTCGACAGAGCTTCCACCTGAGGAAGAAGAAGACTCGGAGGAAAAAGTTAGGAAATGAGGAGGCTTTGGGGCTCCTTTTATAGACTCCGGGTGGTGATTATGGTGATTACGCGGCTATCTGCACAGCATAACCACCGTGATGATTATTTATGATATAGTTTAAATATGCGTATTTTGTTATTCAAAGACAATTTAAAAAAATTATGGAATGTTAATTAAATCCCCCCCGCCCCCACTAACCTGGTGGTTAGTGGGTGATTATGCGTGAATCAGACAACTGAGAACACTCCCCATCGATCGAATGACGGGAGCGGACCTCCACGGGCGACCGACGAACCCGCCGAGTTTGCCGGCGAGGGGAGGATCGCCGATGACAGCCGGGGAAGAGCGGCCGCTCCCCTGGGCCGCGTGCCGGCGGCCGATGAAGGGGGCGGCCATGGCGGCCGCCCCCTTGACCGCACCGGCGGCCGAGGGAGAGGACGACCTGGGCAGCCGCCTCCTTGTTCGCACCGGCAGCCGAGGAAGGGGGCGGCCCGGGCGGCTGCCCCCTTGGCCGCACCGGCGACTGTCCCCTCGGCCGCACCGGCGGCCCGGGCGGGCGCCCCCGTGGCCGCGCCGGTGAGCGGGGGAGATCTTCCGGTGTGTGATGAGACCTCCGTGCTGGAGCCTTGGGTCAGTTCTCGGTCAAGCAAACTCGCTAGGAGAAGAAAGTGTGCAGTCACCCCTTTTCGAAGGGTCCGAACTCCAGAGAAGCCGGTTCTCGATTTCAACATTTATTATCTTGGTTTTATTTTTTTTATTTTAAAATATTCTAAATAATATTTCTCCATCAAAGAATTAAAACAAAATATATGGCAAATTACTTTTTAAAATAAACGCAAAAATTTCACTTTCTTTTACCAGCGTCTGTCGATAGTGCTATCACTAGCGGTAGTGAAGGAACATTGAAATCCGACCTTCTTTAAAAATAATCTTCAATATAATATTTTTTGAGATATTAAAATATATTTTTTGATAAAATATTCTGAAATTTCTTCAAATAACTATGATATTTGAAATGAGATTTAAATTTTCGAAGAGCGCTTATTCATCATATGGTACTTAGATCATTTCTTCGCTTAGAATTCGCCCCGCTCCCTCTCTAGCGTGCACAACTCATGCCGATCATTTGGACGTTTTTGTGAGCCCCGAAGAAGACATTGGAATTCGCTTCAGCAGATGCTAGCGGGCAAACATCACAAGGCTTCAGCCACCAAACAATTCAGGATAACCAGAAATGTCATCATAGATGAAATAAGAAGCTGGACATGGGAAGTGGCTCAGGATCAGGTATACATGTCAAGGTTTCTAGATGACAGATTCAAGAGGTCTCTCTATGGCTTAAAATAGGCTCCACGTGCCCAGAACAGCAATATCGACCATCACCTCATCAGATCCATATTGGCTAAATGACCAGTCGAGCCAACACTTGATGCTAATTTATTAAGAGATATCATGATGACATCAATCTTCTTCTTAACTACGTGGATGATCTAATTATCACTGAATCAACACCTGAGATAATAGTGTTCCTTCAAAATCAATCTTACAGATCAATATGAAATGACTGACTTGGTTTAATGCGGTTCTTCTTAGAAATTCAAGTGCGTCAGGATACAGACTTCATACATTTGTCACATACAGGAGAAGTATGGTCATGAGATCCTGCGAAAATTCTAGAGTGACAAAGCTAATGTCGTTGTTTCTCTCATGGCTCACAGAGAAAAATTAGAAAAGAGACGAGATGGTGAAAAAAGCTTCAACTTTGTGATCTATAGATCTCTCATTGGACCACTCATCTGTCTCACCCTAATACCTGACCAAACATTGAGTTTGTTGTTAACATACTCTCTTGTTATGTCTCCAATCCAAATAAAGCTCACTTTTCTGCATCAAAGAGAGTCCTATGATATGTGCAGGGAATGACTTCTTATGGTCTTCTCTACACTATGAACTCACATAATAATCTCTTGGGGTATTGCAATTCAGATTGTGGGGGAGGGGGGGGGGGGGGGGGGGGGGGGGGGGGGGGGGGATGTGCCGATGACTGAAAAAACATTGGTGGCTACCAATTTAACTATGACACTGTTATCAACAGGAGCCGAGTACATGACCTTGAGCAATGCTAGTAGGTAATCCCTCTGGTTAGAAGGATGTTTCAGGTTCATGAAGAAATTAGCTACTAAAGACAAGCTAGCAACCACAGTTATGAAATGCGATAACCTTTCAGCAATCTCACTTGCCAAAACCCCAATGTTTTACATCTGATGATGTTTGACAAAAGCACTTCCTCGCCCAAAATTAATCGAAATCAGAAATAACATTTTTGTTTGCCCGCGTCCATATGCAGGAGGGGTGTTAATGATGGGATCAATCTGGACCGTCAACATCATCAAAGCTGAAGAGAATCTGAACCGTCTGCATGATTAATGAAGCATATAGCCATCCATCATATCTCTTGGTTCCATTCCGCCTTTTTCCAACCTCTTTTTTGTTCAAGTTTTTCTAGCAAAACTAACGAATTAAGCTGACGGAAATACTAAAATTAATTAATGATGCAAACTTATCAAAACATTTCTAAACCCTAAGCTCAACAAGAGCACTATAAGAATATATAATTAAGACCCTTAATTATCACTTGACTATTTTGAAAACACTATCAATGGGACAGGAAACAATGTCAACCCGACATACGTGCCTAATTATCACTTGACTATTGTTGAAGCAGTGTTGGATGTCTCTGGTAACTGCATTATTGTGCTGAATGGAGTTGGAAGAAGAAGCGAAGAGGTAGGCCTAATTTATGATCTCATACAACTTTGGAGGATTGTGTTTAATATTTCTATATTATTTCAATTTTTTCTATATTTGGTTTTAAAAAAACTTTGTACATATACGTTAAAGTAAATTCGGTTTAATTAGCAGCATATAAAATCTGCAAACACAAAAATCATGGATGAAATAATTATAAAAATAATAAACAAATGCGATGAAGATGGAATTCCACAGCGAGTAGGGCTAATTAGTTTGGTGCTTATGAGTTAATAGTTATGAACTGTAGTTTGTGACAGCACCGCCTCGCCTAAATAATTTTATTCATTAATAGATGCACTTTAACAGTAAAAATTGTGTTTTTTATTAGGATAATAGACGGACAGGATACTGTTCACTTTAACAGTAATAGATGTTCAAAATTTGTGTTTTTTTTAAAAAAATATGAACTTTTTTTTGTTTAATTTAATATCATGGGAAGTAACATAAATTATTTAGATACTTTTGGCCTATTATCATGAACAAATTCATTGATATCCTCCATACAATTTGTCATAATCTCACTAATGCCTAAGTACATCATGTCTTCTTTGTAGTTTCTTTCCAAGTCTTTATTGGTCTACCCCTCCCCATCAAACATGCATAGTGACTAGATTCTCACAACGTCTAACCGGTGCCTCTAATGGACTCCTTTGTACGTGTTTGTCCAAACCATCTTAGACGAGTTTCTCGCATTTTCTCTAAAATTGGTGCTACTCCTGTCTTATCCCTGATACTTTCATTCCTAATTTTATCCAATCTCGCGTGTCCACACATCCCTGAAAAAGAGAGTTGAGATTGAGCTACATAAATCAGCAATCAAACTCATATAAAGTAAACAAGTTTATAATTTGATTAAAAATAAATATAATTAGATATCTATAATCTTCTTTAAACAATTTAACTTAACTAAGCAAAAATATATTTATGAAATGAAAAACATACGTTATTAAATTTAATCACATCAGTAACGATCTTGACAACAACCGAATATGAAATACACATCCCTATTCCATAATGAATCTTGAAACCATAAATGTTGCAACCGGAAATCCGATCTCCCGTGGAGTTCGACCCTTGGGGAAGGGGTGACCGCGCACCTACTACCCTCAAGCGAACGATCTAGGCACAAGACTAGGAACACGAGGGACAGATCCAAGGTCTCAACGTGGAGGACCCGCCACATACCCGGAAGACTAACTAACTCTTCCCCTCCCAAGCCAAGGGCTGAGCTAAGGCACCTTCGGAGGGCTCTCTTGGCCGACCGGAACATCCAAGGAGGATCTCGAGATCCACTCACAAACTAGAGGTGTCACCTCGGGTCTATGTAAAATGTTCCCCGCCCGCCTTACTATTAGCACAAAACCGCCAAGCAACCCTACTCTACGCAGCCCCAATTGGGCCGCTAGCAGCGGAACTCCGCTACTCTGAAGGGATGGCAACGGGCCATCAGGGGCTTCCCGGCATCTATACCTCGGGGCCCACGCGGGGGGAGCGGTTCACGAACACACCGCTCGCCCAAGACAGGAGTAAACTATAATCGCAGAGCATCACAAATATGAAAAAATATTACAGGAATATAAATTCCATACTCGGCACGCAGGCCGGAAATATAAACAAAAAGGCCTTCGAGGGCTCGAACATGTGTGGGCTTAAGCCCGCTACTCCCCGCCTGGTACTGCAACACCTGTACGTCAACGTCTCGACGAGCGGCGGCCAGCTAGTCATCGGTCGGCCAACATAAGCGGACCAAACATATTGCGCACACCCCCTTTTTGGGGGCTTGTGGCGCGCATTCCATGCAAACGGCCAATAAACAATTTCCTCGGAGTTTTCTCCGGGAACCCCAGAACATCACCAATCCGGCTCACACGTCCGGATGGGCTTCACACAGCATGCCTAAACTCGTACTCTCGCTTCCGGGCACTAATGCAATTAACTGCAGGGACGTACACGTCAACCCGTCGGAAAGCTCACTTCCCCCCACCCGTTGGTGGAGAGGGACTTCCGTGCAAATATGTAAACTGAGGGCTTCACATGCCCAAGCTGAAACATCGTTACCCTTGTCGCGTGTTTGGCGGCGGGGGCGGGAGAGGAGTTTCGGGCCAATCCTGCTGCAGGCGGCTGCGTCGGTGGTCGCTCTCCACTCTAGGCCGAGCCTCGCTCCAGGCCGAGCCTCGCTCCCGGCCGAGCTTGTTGCCGGTGGTGAAAAATTAGGGCTTAGCCCCAGGCCGAACCACACTCCAAGCCGAGCCCTGCTCCAGGCCGAGAGAAAGGGAGGGGGTCGGGTTGCTCCAGGCGGCCGGAGAGAGGGAGAGGGGTTGCAGCCGTGCTGCTTCAGGACGGGAGAAAGGGAGGGGGTCGGGCGGCCTGCTCCTTGCTGAGGCAGCGGCCGGAGACAAATCGGGAGGCGGGCGGCGCTCGGATTGCTGCTCCAGGCGGACGGAGAGAGAGAGAGAGAGAGAGAGAGAGAACGCTCGGGCCGCTGTTCCAGGCCGAGGGAGAGAGGGGCGGCCGGGGTTGTGGCTGCGCTTCGCCGGCGACGAGAGAGATCGAAGAAGGAAGTCGTGCCCTAGCCCGGGCGGTGGCCGGAGAGAGAGTGGGGGCGGGCGGCTCCTTGCTGCTCCAGGCCTAGGGTGAGAGAGGGAGGGGGCGGCGGCTGCGCTGTCTTGCCGGCGACGGGAGAGAGCGGGAAATGGGGCGGCGGCGGCGGCCCTGCTTGGCCGAGCCCTAGCGGGAGAAAATCCTCCCGATCTCCTCCTCTCTTTCTTTATTCTGCTCTTCCCCTCTCCTTTTTTCTATTCCCCTTTTTTATTCCCCTTTTTCCTCCTTTCTATACCCCCCCCCCCCCTCTTATCCTCCCCCACATATAATATCTCTTATAAATTCTATACTCTCAAATAATATATATATATATATACTATTCTATAAAGGAAAACTTCCCTTTGGTGCAACATTCATAAAGCCTAATATACCCTCAATCTTTTTACTTTAACACTAACATAAATTCAAGAAATATTCAAATACATTTGAAAATAAAGGTTACTTATGTAATTGCACCCTAAAGTCACCTCCAAAATAAAGCTGATAGCAGGCAATTATGAGGTACAATGTCCAAAAAACATCATGTCAAGTGCTCTCATTACACCCTATCAGCTGTCAGTTGCTCTCATTATTAATATATATTTATATATTATATATATTTATAATATATTATGTAATTGCACCCTAAAGTCACCTCCAAAATAAAGCTGATAGCAGACAATTATGAGGCACAATGTCCAAAAAACATCATGTCAAGTGCTCTCATTACACCATATCAGCTGTCAGTTCCTCTCATTACTAATATATATTATATATATTTATAATATATTATATAAATATATACTATATCATATTGCATAGGTGCGAAGCCCGCCGGGGGCGGGCGAAGCCCGCCGGGGGCGGGCGAAGCCCGCCGCCGCGACTGGGTACTGTCGCGCGGGGCACGAGGGCCGGAGGCCCGTTCCTGTCACTCCCACGACAAATGTCACTCATACGACAAATGTCGCCCCCCACGACAAATGTCGCCCCCACGACAAATGTAATCGCCCACGA
Organism: Platanthera guangdongensis; assembly: GCA_039583875.1. NCBI lineage: Eukaryota > Viridiplantae > Streptophyta > Magnoliopsida > Asparagales > Orchidaceae > Platanthera > Platanthera guangdongensis. The sequence continues at coordinate 177,583,813 of CM077160.1, forward strand.
CAAATGTCGTCTCCACGACAAATGTCGCACCACCGGCGAATGTCGCACCCCCGGCGAATGTCGCCCTCCGCCGAATGTCGCACCCCGCCGATTGTCGCACCCCGGCCGAAAGTGCCGCGGGCCGAAGGCCCGTGCCTGTCACTTGTATATATATATATACAAATTCCTATATAATATATTATATATATATATACTCTAAACCTATGCGCACGAAGCCTCCGCACGCACGCACGAGGACCTGCACGCCTCCGATCGAGGTCGCACCAACTCGTCGCCCAAAACACGCCCCTAGGATGATATTTGGGGAGGGTCCCACTCGCCCGGCTACGGGGTTGTACACAATCCCCGCTCTTTTCGAGCTTGGCACAAGCTCTGAAAGAATCATCCAACCCAACGTATCCGGCGAGTGGGAGCCGACCCAAAAAATTTTTTGAGATAAACTGAAATCTACGCTTGGAGCATCACTCTCTCCATGACCTTTCTGAACCATTTGAATCACTCGATACCTTTTGGCTCACTGCTATTGAATTGCTCTTATACCATTACTTACAACGAGTATATAATTTCTCGTGATATCGCGAAACAACAAAGCCGTATCCTCTGTATCCTCTTGTAGACGCTGAGCTAATCCTTTCCCCCCAGGTGTGCCTACAGCCCTGCCAGATAATGAGAGCCTGAGCAGCGAGTTTACCCGGGGCCAAGCAGCACTCGGGGTCCCTTACCCCCCAGGTGTGCCTACAGCCCTGCCAGCTAATGAGAGCCTGACAGCGAGTCTACCCGGGGCCGAGCAGCACTCGGGGTCCTGCAAAAACCTCCAAGAACCAATCCTTTCCCCCCAGGTGTGCCTACAGCCCTGCCAGCTAATGAGAGCCTGACAGCGAGTCTACCCGGGGCCGAGCAGCACTCGGGGTCCCTTACCCCCCAGGTGTGCCTACAGCCCTGCCAGCTAATGAGAGCCTGACAGCGAGTCTACCCGGGGCCGAGCAGCACTCGGGGTCCCTTACCCCCCAGGTGTGCCAACAGCCCTGCCAGCTAATGAGAGCCTGACAGCGGGATCTGCTCGGGGTCCACTACTACCACCATCGAGTGACTTCCAGCCCTGCCAGCTAGGTGAGAGCCTGACAGCGGGATCTGCTCGAGGCCCAAGGATGACACCGAGTGACTTCCAGCCCTGCCAGCTAGGGGAGAGCCTGACAGCGGGATCTGCTCGTGGTCCACTACTACCCGACTTGACTTTGCTCGAGATGGAGACATCTTATTTACTTAAGAGGTGCTGGAGAGTTAATTGTACCGATGTTTTTACAAATGGAGGACGCATCCTATTCCTAAGAGAGATGATCTGGAAGTCGTCAAATCGAGAAGCTGGCGTCCGAGTCTGTTCCTAATAATTCCTCCAATCGGAAGAGAGATGCAATCGGGGAGACATAGGCCGACGTGCAAGGGGGGAGCTGATCTCGGCCGTCAGTGCAGAGGCTCGGTCTTACAATAACGCTTAGAGTCCCGAGGCATCGTCCCATCATCCGAACTGGGCTATTTAAAAGGAACGGGATGGACGTTTCGTATCCTGATCTAATGACAAAGATCACTTTTCGCCATGTCACTTGTGGTTGCTTGGAGAGATCGGCCCTTTATCAAATCTGGGAGGCTAGCGTCTAGGCTCGTTCCTGATAATTCCCCTAGTCGGAGGAGAGGTGCGATCAGGAGGACATAGACCGACGTGCAAGGGGGGAGCTGATCTCGGCCGTCAGTGCAGAGGCTCGCTCTTACAATAGCGCTTAAAGTCCCGCGGCACCGTCCCATCGTCCGAACTAGGCTATTTAAAAGGAACGGGTTGGACGTTTGGCTTCCGGAGTCGATCACGAGGCTAACCCTTGAAGCCCTCAGAAGCTCGAGGCGAATTGGTAATAAGGAGAAAACTTGACCGCTACTGAATTACAAGAAAGAGATAACATATTACCGCTAAGGAGGGAACCCTTTCAGGTCACCTCGGCTCTTAATGCCTCTCAGCTGCTCTCTTACTTGATCTTGAAGATAATAACTTCCAGGTATCTCGTTGATGTAATAAGTGGGGATACACGGGTTTTCATAGATAGAAGCGCTTCAAAAAGGTGCAAATCCTACTCCAAATGCTATGGGATTCAAACAACAGCTATGTGAGGGGACAACTCTGAGTATGAGGACCTTACACACAGTGTCAACGCATGACCGTGGTCGTCACCTGGTTCCACTTCTATTGCCATGATGTTCGCCTGAGTTCTTCTGTGCTGGTCACTCTCCACGCTCACCGCATCAAAATGTTGAAACCGAAAATCTGATCTCCCGTGGAGTTCGACCCTTGGGGAAGGGGTGACCGCGCACCTACTACCCTCAAGCGAACGATCTAGGCACAAGACTAGGAACACGAGGGGCAGACCCAAGATCTCAGCGTGAAGGGCCCGCCGCATACCCGGAAGACTAACTAACTCTTCCCCTCTCAAGCCAAAGGCTGAGCTAAGGCACCTTCGGAGGGCTCTCTTGGCCGACCGGAACATCCAAGGAGGATCTCGAGATCCACTCCCAAACTAGAGGTGTCACCTCGGGTCTATGTAAAATGTTCCCCGCCCGTCTTACTATTAGCACAAAACCGCCAAGCAGCCCTACTCTACGCAGCCCCAATTGGGCCGCTAGCAGCGGAACTCCGCTACTCTAAAGGGATGGCAACGGGCCATCAGGGGCTTCCCGGCATCTATACCTCGGGGCCCACGTGGGGGGAGCGGTTCACGAACACACCGCTCGTCCAAGACAGGAGGAGTAAACTATAATCGCAGAGCATCACAAATATGAAAAAATATTACAGGAATATAAATTCCATACTCGGCACGCAGACCGGAAATATAAACAAAAAGGCCTTCGAGGGCCAGCACAAGTTTGGGCTTAAGCCCGCTACTCCCCGCCTGGTACTGCAACACTTGTACGTCAACGTCTCGACGAGCGGCGGCCAACTAGTCATCGGTCGGCCAACATAAGCGGACCAAACATTGCACACACCCCCTTTTTGGGGGCTTGTGGCGCGCATTCCCTGCAAACGGCCAATAAACAATTTCCTCGGAGTTTTCTCCGGGAACCCCAGAACATCACCAATCCGGCTCACACGTCCGGATGGGCTTCACACAGCATGCCTAAACCCGTACTCTCGCTTCCGGGCACTAATGCAATTAACTGCGGGGACGTACACGTCAACCCGTCGGAAAGCTCACTTCCCCCCACCCGTTGGTGGCGAGGGACTTCCGTGCAAATATGTAAACTGAGGGCTTCACATGCCCAAGCTGAAACATCGTTACCCTTGTCGCGTGCTTGGCGGCGGGGGCGGGAGAGGAGCTCCGGGCCAATCCTGCTGCAGGCGGCCGCGTCGGTGGTCGCTCTACACTCCAGGCCGAGCCTCGCTCCATGCCGAGCCTCGCTCCAGGCCGAGCCTCGCTCCCGGCCGAGCTTGTTGCCGGTGGTGAAAAATTAGGGCTTAGCCCCAGGCCGAACCCCACTCCAAGCCGATCCCTGCTCCAGGCCGAGAGAAAGGGAGGGGGGTCGGGTTGCTCCAGGCGATCGGAGAGAGGGAGAGGGGTTGCAGCCGTGCTGCTTCAGGACGGGAGAAAGGGAGGGGGTTGGGCGGCCTGCTCCTTGCCGAGGCGGCGGCCGGAGACAAATCGGGAGGCGGGCGGCGCTCGGATTGCTGCTCCAGGCGGCCGGAGAGAGAGAGAGAGAGAGAGAGAGAGAGAGAGAGAGAGAGAGAGAGAGAGAGAGAACGCTCGGGCCGCTGTTCCAGGCAGAGGGAGAGAGAGGCGGCCGGGGTTGTGGCTGCGCTTCGCCGGCGATGAGAGAGATCGAAGAAGGAAGCCGTGCCCTAGCCCGGGCGGTGGCCGGAGAGAGAGTGGGGGCGGGCGGCTCCTTGCTGCTCCAGGCCTAGGGTGAGAGAGGGAGGGGGCGGCGGCTGCGTTGTCTTGCCGGCGACGGGAGAGAGCGGGAAATGGGGCGGCGGCGGCCCTGCTTGGCCGAGCCCTAGCAGGAGAAAATCCTCCCGATCTCCTCCTCTATTTCTTTATTCTGCTCTTCCTCTCTCCTTTTTTCTATTCCCCTTTTTTATTCCCCTTTTTCCTCCTTTCTGTACCCCCCCGGATCCCTCTTATCCTCCCCCACATATAATATCTCTTATAAATTCTATACTCTCAAATAATATATATATAAATATACAAATTCCGATATAATATATTTTATATATATACTCTAAACCTATGCGCACGAAGCCTCCGCACGCACGCACGAGGACCCGCACGCCTCTGATCGAGGTCGCACCAACTCGTCGCCCAAAACACGCCCCTAGACTGATATTTGGGGAGGGTCCCACTCGCCCGGCTACGGGTTGTACAATAAGAATTTGGAATTAGTGCCCAAAAAATGATTAAATATAAATTTGTTTTTTATAAAATGAAAAAAAATTACCACATGCACTATGATATATGACAATTGATATAGCAAAATTAAGGTATACTGTCAAGTATATCAATCATTTTTGTTCGGTTACAAAATTCTAGTTACAGAACATGCTTGTTAATTTCAAGATATTCATGATGTGATATAAAATAAAATATATTTTCAACAATTAAATCATAAGCAATAAACTTATGCTGATACGTGCAAACCACAGTTATGTGCAAACCATAAAATTTTAAGTGCAAAAGAACTTATTAAATGCAAAAAACAACAACACTCAAGCTTTTATCCCACTATAGTGGGGTCGGCTATATGGGTACTTTGTCTTCATTGTGCCCTATCTTTAGTCATAATCTCACTAATGCCTAAGTACATAATGTCTTTCCTTATAGTTTCATTCCAAATCTTATATTGCTCTACCCCTCATTTAACATGCTTAGTGACTGGACTCTCACAACGCCTAACAGGTGCCTCTAATGGTCTCCTTTGTACGTGTCCAAACCATCTTAGACGAGCTTCGCGCATCTTCTCTGAAATTGGTGTTACTCCTGTCTTATTCGTTGTGCATTCATTCATAATTTCATCCAGTCTCGTGTATCCACATATTCACCTCAGCATTTTCATCTCCGCAACTCCCATTTTTTGCTCATATACACAATTCACTACCCAACACTCAAAACCATGGAGCATCGCTAGTCTAATTGTAATACGGTAAAACTCACCCTTAAGTTTTAATGATACTTTACAATCACATAAGATCTCTGACGCGCCTCTCAACTTCAACCAACCCTCTTGGATTCTGCGCATACAAATGAATGTTGATCACCCAACTAAAGAACAAAGTCATCCGTCATTCTCGCACTGCTAAATTTAAGCTCCATATACTCCATCTTCCCCTACTCAACTAAAAACTCTTCTTTTCTAAAGCGTCTCGACAAAGTTCAAGTTTTGCCCCAAAGTAAAACAACGAAAATAAAACATTTCAGCTCTTCACCATGATATTGACGTTAATTAAAGTCATTCTGCAAAATCTTGAAGAAGAGATTGTTTTGCATTTTGACAGCCTTGGCAGTAAAGTGGACAGGCTTTGAGAGCATGGTGGACGATCAATTTACTATTATTTCTGAAATGAGAGAAACCCAACAAGAATCACCAGAAGTCACCGCACTACTCTGCGTTTATACACGAGGACATTCCTATACAAACCACAACTGAGGAAAAACTTGATCTCTATACATTTCATAAGTCTTATCCTCAGTTTGAACAATTTGGAATACATGTTTGATACCCAGAGCATGTTGTATTTAACAAATGAATGTTAACAATTTCAAGCATTAATCTTTCATTTATGGGCGATGGTACCACAAATATCAAATATGGTATCTCGGATATTTTGGATATCTCATATATCAATTTTGATATCTGAGATATCATTCTGTACATTTGACAGTTGAATCACAGATATGGTAAACCTGCTGACTTCTAAACTTCTAGATAACATTTCAATATGAATATACAATGGAAAGATCAACAAAACTATAACATTTTCAAGTTGTTGCTGCAGATATTTTCTATCTCATTCCTGCTGAAGTCAAAACTATAAGCTGGATCAATAACATAGAGAATGCAATTCTTATCTATATCAACCAACATACCCATGGTAGTTCTGTTGCACTTCTTAATCCAGAAACAGGAGGACAACAGAAATATTTTTCAGGCAAGACATTCATCAAAAATGTGGCTTAGAAATTTCAATTGGTTTGCCAATAGAATGGAAAATACATACTATTGGCTTTTTATGTTTCAAGACCAATAAGTAACCCAAAGGATGCAAATTTTATGCTCCCAGTCAAATATTGTGCCTTTAGATGAAACTGCATCATGACTTCTTGCATTTACATACATTCACAAGTATGTCTCCTTAGTTATTTATGTTGTTTCATCAAATGGATCATTTGGTTGCTTGGTGATTCCATTTCACATACTTTTGAGAAGATTTGTGGTGTCAAAATATTGTGTAAGTTTCTAGATACGTTCAACATTTGACAAACTCTATCGTTTTAATATATGTTTCTTAATTTCAAGAATCATTCAGGTGGATATTCAAACAAAAAATTTGGTGTCGGGATCTTAAAACACAAAGGCTAAAAATACATACAAATTTATGCATCAAAGCTATATTTGTAACAACAAAACTTCTCAGGCAAGTACACATATAAAGGAAGAGTGTTAGGAAATCTCCCATTTCTAACCCTACAAGGGTGGAGATTTCAGGGTATGGAGCCTAAACCAAATCAACATTTACGATCATCAAGATTTCACCACGTGGAACACAATCTCTCCTTCCTGTCGGAGAACAAAATAAGGTCGTATACAAACATAAAGTGCATGGTACTATACTAACATTTTGTACATATAATATATGAACATAAAGTGTTAGTATACGAAGATAATTGTCATCTACAAACACAAACACGGCCACTTCTATATCTATAAATAAAGTTATGCTCGATGTGTTCAAAACAAATAAATGAACAAATTGATAGATAAATTCATTCAGTAAATGGAGGAAAAGAGTGAGAAAAATGGGCATTTGTTCGTTCCTTCAGCGCGACTGCATTTCCATATATGTTTATTAATAAAAAAATAACAAGTTCTAACGAGCAATTATAAAAAAACTCACCATTGATCATCATCTATGTAATTGGGATAAAAGAACTCCTTGAACTCTTATTGACGCCTTCAAAGCATTCATTGTAATTTTATTTGTTGGGAGTTCCTGCAAACCATAGTTATGGGCAAACCATAAAATTTTAAGTGCAAACCAACTTATTAAATGCAACAACAACAACACTCAAGCATGTTGTCTCTTATAATAATTTACCATATAATATAATATAAATATACATACAAGTGATAATACACAGGGCTTCCAGCGTGGCCGCAACAATAATCATGTTACGCCAGTAACTCATGTGTGCTCACTTGCTCTCGAGCATATGGGCTCTGCATGGGGGTATTTCAATCTCTTCCACTCTTACATGAACGGGCTCTTTTTATTATCACGATAATTTATTTACAGTTGTTACAACCCATACTCATCAAATATAGCAAAGTAGCGTCAGATGCAACATATGAGCATGAAGTTGACTATTAACAAAAAAGGATAGTTCCTTATAAGCTACACGGAACCCACCGGTAACTAGCCTAAAAGACTATATAAACTCGTTGATGACCTTCCTCTAACACAACAGGAGTTTGTCAATGACCTCAAACAAATTGTCGTCTTGTAAGTGATCTCAAATAAATAGTCTTCTTGTAAGTGATCTCAAATAAATAGTCTTCTGGTGGGCAACCTGGATGGAGGGAGGCGCGGGGACGACACCAAGGGCCAAATGGATGTGCTTGGCGACCAGCTAAAGATTCGGGATGCAAGCGCGGTCACTCTTAGCACCAACCTTCCTTCCTAGAGGCCAGAGGGAGGCGCGCACAACATGCACTAGTGGTCTCCATAGCGATCATTTGTGAGGAGGATCTCCGCAAGACGAGGAATGTGCCGATGGAGCAGCTGACAGAGGGCGGCAACAGCTAACCTGAGGTCGCTAGCATACAACAACGCTTCCGGGCGCGACTTGGAGCAGGCATGGGCAGAAATTGCCTGCCTGCAAAAGGAATTGAGGGTAATCTCTAAAGATGTTGAAATTATTATTCCCGCATACCTTTAGGCTTTTGCACGATTTCTGAGTTTTCCTTGTATTCCCCAGGCGAGCCAAACCCCGGGCAACCCCAAGTTCGTAAGGGTCAACCTTAAGGCGGGAAATCAGTCCGCAAGATTCGCCCTGGACCGCTTGCGTCAAATGGATGTGATCAAGGGAAAATTCGCGAGCGTTAGTTACGAGACTTTGTTTCCGGAGGATGTAGAGATACACGTCCTCGTTTTCGATGAAGAGGATGAATACGCCCCGTCTTCCTTCAGATACACACCATCTGAAGAGTCGAGGAAGAGACCCGGGGCTGGAGGAGAAATGCCCTCGGGGGATTCTGATGACGGCGGCGGGCAATGAGATGCTTCTAGGCACATTATTTTGGGTTTGCGCTTTTTGTGAAGACAATATACATGTATATTCATTTTGAACCTACGATGATTCGCGGTTGCAACTTTTATTTGCTTCCAACTTTACACTTCTATCTGTATTTGTGCACATTCTTATTGTCGGCCGTCTTTGCGCAACATCACCAAGCGGGAATCCGCGCACCATAGGTGGACTGCTCGCGTGTGCAATTTAGGGCTGGCGCGAGTGGGATTTTCCCCACGCTAACTAGGTGATGGTTGCTTCACATGACTGCAGTAGATATGCACATGACCGCGACGGATACACATGACCGCAGCGGATACAACTATCCCTGGGTAACCGCTCGGTGTCAGACCGAAACCCTTAAGAAGAAATGCCCAAGACGCCTCACGAGTTTAGGATGTCTAGTGGAGTTATAGGTGTCCGAGGACAAAGCCCCCCCCCCCCCCTCCAAAAGACATCAAGGGGATATTGTGACGGTCATCGCAGCAGTCGGTCCCATTACTAGAGGTTAAGGTCGTCAGTCGGGCAAAAGGCATCCGCATGATTCTCGTCTGCAAGCAAAGACGTTGAAGGGTACCGGTAACAGTAGTAAAGCTTCAATCGATGCGCGGTTGGCAATCATTTTCGGACCTGCCACATATGTCACTCGGGAGTGTCTCCACGAGGACAATTGTAGTGTTCTTAGGGTGGGGGAAGTAGCTCATACCGGCAGGAGAGTCAGCAGCTTGATGACCTCTGCACGAGACACCCGGATATGTCCGAGGGGGTCTAAGCAAGCTCCAGGACTCACCGGGCTAAAGAAGAAAAAGGGGGTCTAAGTCCGGTTGGTTGCTGTCGAGGGTTTCGTATCGCATTGCGATGTGTCAAGATTCAAGAATTCTTCGTATGCTCTTTATTGAAAAAAGTGTTAGTAACCACATGCATAAGTATATACACATAGAACCCTACAATGTGCACTTCATGCTAAAAACAAGAATCATATATTGACTCTTGACTGAAATGAGAAAGAGAGGGTGGGGGTACTTTGGTTTAAAAATAATACCTCTTCAGGTTGTCGCCGCTCCAGGTATTAGACACTTCCTTGCCCTCATGAGACTACAGCCGGTAGGCCCCGTTCTTGAGCTCCTCCTTGACGATGAGGGGTTCTTCCCAGTTGGGGTTGAGTTTTCCTATAAAGATCGCTCTTCCAGCTGCATTCATTTGCTTTATCACAAGATCCCCCATTAGAAAGCACTTCACTTGTACGTTCTTGTCAAAGTAATTGGTCATTCTTTGCTTTGCTTCTGCTTGCCTAACGACTGATTGATCACTGAGCTCCTCGATCAATTCAATGTTGCATCTTAACTCTTTGTTATTGTCTTCCATCTCGTCACTGCCTTGTTTAAAGAGTAATACGCAAAGGCCCTCCACATCGAATTCCATCGGGAAGAGGGCCTCAGGCCCATGCGACAACTTGACTGAAGTTTCCCTGGTTGTCGAGGAAGGGGTCTTTCGGAGAGTCCACGGAACTGTTGGTAATTGCTCTGCACAGTTCCTGCGAGTGTTCTCAACTTTCTTCTTAAGCAAGTTCGGGATCTGCTTCTTGAATGACTCTACCTGCCTGTTATTGTATGAATGATGAGCTAACAAAAATCGAAGCTCTATTCCCACATGGTCATAGAAACTTGCTAACTTCTCGCTTGCAAATTGGGGGCCATTGTCCCTGATGATGGCTATCGAGATCCCATGCAAACAAATGATTTCGGCCCAAATGAATTCTTAACCACCTGAGTCGTCATCTTGGCCAAAGCTTTGGCCTTTATCCACATGCTGGAGTAAACGATCATTACCAGGATGAAGCGTCGTTGTCTGCTTGATATTGGGAAAGGGCCCACCAAGTCCATACCCCGGACGACAAATGACCAAGGGACGGAGATTGACTTTAGCTGCTGCGCCGGCAGAACCTGAAGGGGAGCGAACTTTTGACACCTTATGCACTTCTTGGCTATGTCGCCACAATCTTTCTTGATCGTTGGCCAAAAGTATCATTGACGAAGAATCCTCTTCTCAAGGGATCTGGCCCCCCAATGACTGTCACACGCTCCCGAATGTATTTCTTGCAATATTCGAGGGATCTCATCTTTCGTCACACATCTTTCCAAAGGTGAGAGGAGGGTCCTCCGAGAGATAATTCCCAAGATAAAAGCATAGTAGGCCGCCTTCAGCTTGAACCACCTCTTGTCACTCACTGAAGGATGGACTTTCCAATCGTGAAGTAATGAATGAGCAGGTCTATCCAAGATGAGCGTTGAGCAATTTCCATGACATGTTCCTCATCTATTACCACTGTTGTGGATATCATTCGACATGTCCGACATGTCGGCCGACATAAGGGTTTCATGGACCAAACGACACGTTTCCGATATTTTTTTGCAAAATATCCTTTTGAAATATATCCTATGATATGTCTGCTATTGACTGATATATTCGCTGATATATCGGTTGATATATCCCGACATTTTATCGAGTGATTTTTTCAATTTATTTTAATCAGTGTCTATGGTCTAATTGACAATAAACCAAAATTGTTTCATTATTTAGGTTGTTTTTCTCATTCCTCTGACTTTCTTCCTTGCTCAAGTTTGTCACTGACTTCAATTTTTCATGATCTTTGAATTATGAACAAAAAGTTACTTATCTTCAATTGTCATTGACAACTTCTCGACATTCAGATTTCTCTTATTTTATTTTACGCATTATACCGTTATTACTAGTGTAAAACAAAATGTTTATATTAATTTGATAAATATAGGAGTTCAATAAATATCAAATTATTAATATATTAATATATATAAATTTAAAAAAGATTAAATTTATAAATAATTACTCATAAATAATTAAATATTAAAACCTGTTATGTGAAATATCCTCCGACATGCTAAAACTGACATGAAAAACCTAAACCAACGTGTCCCTGATATTCGATATATACAACCTTGTCTATCGCAGGGCGAAACAACTTCGTCAGAGTTCATCCGGCCGGAAGTCTGTACTTGACCAATTCATCAGCTTCTGCATTCTCCTCCCTTGGAATACATTGGATGCCAAAGATGCAAAAGCGTCCATTGTGCTGCTTGACAAGGGCCAGATACCTTCGTAGGAGAGGCTCCCGCGTTTCGAAAGTACCGTTGATTTGTGATGTCATGTCCAACGAATCCATCTTTACTTATATATCGTCAATGCATAAGTTAAGAGTTTGATTTTTTTTATTTGTGTATAAGTTGATGTACAATTAAATTTTAATTAAGTAGAATTGAAGGATAAGTTGTAATCATCTTATTATGTCAATGCTTTAGGAAATAAAATTGCTGAAAAATAAATAAACAATAACTACCTTAATTTTTCCGATACCACCCAAACCAAAGTTTGTCATGTCACACTACAAATTGGAGAATCATCATCATCATTTTTGTTATGAGAATCATCAAGCATACTGTCCGAGCCAGGCAAGTCCTAAAATGGAATGACAAGTGGAGAAAGAAGTAATAGAGTTTTTGAAGTTAATAGTTGGTGTTAATGAGATGATAAACTTGAAGCATGATCACGATTTGTGAATGAAATGATAACAAACACAAATAGACAATATGAAATCAATAATTGACAAATGAGATATCTAGGTGCAATTCATGGTATTCTCCATGCAATTTTACACAACTAAAATTATATGAATTAGTCTAAATTACTCTAATAATGAATCAACCATCAAAGTTATCGTACACACTGAATCATAATATATGAAAAAACAATTGATATACTTTCACACTTATAAAGAAGATTGAATGTGCATAAGATAAGCATAAAGAAACTTGCCATTTAGAGTAACCAGCTCAACTTTGACCCCTGCCTTCGACTGAATTGATCAACAAAGGTTGAGCTAGTTAATGTCAAAAAAAAAATTCTTTGATTGAAATAAAAATAAACTCCTGTATGAGTAAGTGATCATTTCATATTAGGTCTTCTACCAAAATCTAGATTCTTCAAAATAATCAACAATTTAATTTAATAAGTCAAAAGGTTCATGTAATGTGCTGCAAACTTTATTTTATGAGCTATTATTTTCAATATTAGACAATAAGAAATATTGGGTTCTGATTGATAAAGCAATCTAATATGAATTATTATTTTCACTATCAACGAAATAATAGAAATACAAACAAAATACTGCAAGTGCACAATATAATCCTAAGCATATGTTTTTGCAAGATTTTGTATATATTTGAGAAAAGAAAAAAAAATCAAGCAAGTAGCTTACAAGACTCTTCTCTCAAACTGGCTTATCGCCATGTTAAAAGCAACAGGTTGTTGTTTGTCAATCATGCATGTTAGTTCTTTTGAAATTGCCACCAAATTTCGGCAGGCAAAAAATATGAAAGTTGTCCATCCATCCTTCAAATTTCACGACAACTTCTTTTCATTCTAAAATCACTGAGGGTGACGTTTCTTTGATACGATCGTCAGATCTCTTGCAATTTTTGTTGGAATGTAGTCGCTGTGAAAATAAAACTCGATGAATTGTCCTAAAATCTTTGGAAAGTCTTCTTTTTATTATCTCGATACAACTCGTGGTTATGGTTTGTAGACCCGATCATTGGTTATCAAGCTATTACTGTCAAAACAATAGAGTTAACCAATTTTAATGTTGCATGCCCAATCCCATTACAAGATATGGTGGTACATTTATTTTGTATATTTTGAATTTAATAAACTATATTTTGTATATTTTGAATTTAATAAACTATATTTTGTCTTTTTTTCTTTTTTGCGCCTCACGAATGTGAGGCGTGCGTCTGCGCCTTCGCTCCAGAACCACTTTGCGCTTTGGTTTGTGTTGCGCCTTTAATAACATAGTGCCAAACATCATAATTAGAATTTAAGTCAATTCCAATTCATATGAAACCGGGAGATCACAATTCTAAAATTCAATTTCATACAAATGAACATACCCTATGAATATTTCACTACCACGTTACTTTTTTTGAAACTTGATCGGAGAAAAGAATATTACTGTTATTTTTTGTGTATGTTAAACACATTGTAGTATATCAAATAAATTATAATTAGAGGTGAGGGAAATGGGAAACCAATGTGAAGTGATGGACAAATTTAGTTTCAATAAACAGCAAGTGTAATTAAAATGAAACAATGTAGAAAAAAGATGTGCAAAGTATCATTTTTAGATTGGATTTCGTATAAATTGAAAACTAACGGTAGTTTCCCACTACATTGAGCAAATGAGATGGGAAATCTAATTATTCCTTCTAAACCTAAAAATATATATTTGTCACCAAATAAATTGAGAAACTTCAAGTACATTCATGTTAAAAAAATTAAACACCTGATTTCAGTAAACTGCAACCATAATTAAAGCATTTAGCAAGTTCAAAATTTGTATAATAGACAGAAAATAAAAAATAAAAGAAATTGTCCTTGGTACAAAAAGTAGTGAGAAATAACTTAAGTGACTTGGATCAATAATACTGTGTCCCTGTACAGGTTCTTCAAAACGTTATGAATAATAGGTACTTTAATAGTTATTAGTACTTTAATAGTTATTAACTAGGATGTTATCAGATCATGAAAATATGGGAGTCGCAAATTTGGCTCGAAGTCCCTCTACTTCAAGTAGGTTCAAAATCATGTTAAGCAACGAACAAAAATACAAGCTTAAAGAGGGTAACAAGATAGATATGTGCGCAAAATAGAAACTAAGACGAACAAGTAAACTATTTGATATAGAAATGCTAATGACAAAGAACAGAAGCAAAAGAGTAGAGAGCGTTATTCGAAGTTCTCGGGGAAGAAGATTCACCGGGAGAAGCTGCGCGGCACTTGAGAGAGAAGAAAAAAGAGCAGCTATGCAAATTTGAGGGAGAAGAAGAGAGCAGTGACGGCTGCGGCACTGCACTTGGAGAGAGAAGAAGAGAGAGACAGAGAGCAGTTGTGCGGCACTTTGGAGAGAACAAGAGAGCACAACACCAACAAGATGGGGGAGAGGGTCCTAGGGATGGAACGAGGGGCGCTTATTATAGAGAGGTTGAAGCTCTAGCCTTTGGCTTTGAAATCACTCAGCTGTTCGATGGAATCACACGGCTATTAGTAATACATAAGAGAAATGAAACCTAAAATTCAAGTTGCTAAAAATAATTCATAATCCAATCAGCTGCCACATAGCAAAATCATTAGACCCGGAGCAGGTGTGCATACATTTGATGAAATAATCCGATGAAATAATATAATTAAGTAAACAACAACACTCAAGCCTTTATCCCACTATAGTGGGGTCGGCTATAATCTCACTAATGTCTAAGTACATCAGGTCTTAAAATAATATAATCAAGTAATTAACTAAAAAGATAATGAAGAATTTTTTTCGCCGTTGGATAAATCAAGGTTGTTGCGGATCACTCGAGGCCCCTGTAGACCGGTCTAAGTTTAACCATCTTAGCTCGGGAGCGGTCGAGCGTGCAAATAATTACAGAGAAAAGGAAATTATGCAAGACAATTTTTTAACATGAAAAACCCGTCAACTGGGTGAAAAACCGTGTGGCCAGATCGATGCCGACCAAATTTCCACTATTTGTGTCGTGTTACAGGGCTTTGGAAGAAAGTGAGGAAAAAAAACCGCTCCTTGTTACAATTATTTGAGAGAAAGAGTGTTGGGCTTGGAGGGTGACAGACCACCTCTACCAGAGCTAATTCTTTTTCCTGCAACAAAGAGTGAGCTATGCTTTTGAGCGAAATGGAGACTTTGTAATGCTTCTTGGAGGCTTGAGTGGCGCGTTTTGCGCGTCTTGTCTTTGTAGCTTGTCTCTTGTTGCGTTCAGAGAAGTCTGGAGCGCTAGACTTAATGTTGTCGGGGCTTGTCGTTGACTGGAGGGCGCTATGCGCGCGGAGCATGCTGGAATTCGCCTTAGAGATGCTCCGTGTTTTGAAGTAGGACTTGTGTTCCGCCGGTGTCACTTTGGTGGAAGTGTGTTCTTGGAAGATACCTTGAAGGCAGAGCGTGTTGAACGCATGCTTGGAGCGAAGCACACGGAGCCACACTTTGAATGGAGCGTACGGGGGCGCGCTTGGAGCGGTCTTGTGAGCGGAGCGCGCTTGGATCGGTCTTGAGAGCAGAGTGCGCGGACGCGCGCACAGGGCATACTTGGAATGGAGTGTACGGCGGCGCGCTCAGAACGGAGCCGTGCGCACGAGAACGTGAAAGGAAGCGGCGGCCACAGGAGCATGGAAGGAAACGGCGCGCACAGGAGCGCGCAATGAAGAGAAGGTGGGAGTAGAGAGAATGATTGTAGGAAAAAATATGTGAGGAGCGAGAAAGTCGTCGGAGAAATAGGAGAGGAGAGAAAATCATAGGAGACATAAGAGAGGAGTGAGAAAATCGTAGAAGAAACTCCGGGGAGATAAAATGTGAAAATGAAGGAGAGCCTAGGGTCCTATTTATAGGCCTTAGGAGTAGTTACAGTGGTTACCTGTCTATTTGCAAACCGTACCCACCGTAATTACTATTTGCAGGTCGGAATTCTACAGTTTAATACGAGTAATAATTAAATAATTTTATTGAACACAAACCAGCCATTAATTTTGGCGACACGCACCCCCCACTACGGGTGGTTAGAGGCCGACCGACAAGGAGACCGACCAGTGAGGGCCGATCGGTGAAGGGACCTTGGCCAGCCGCCAATCGAAGGTCGGACGACCGAGTGGCCGCCCAACTTGGACGGCCAAAGGGGGCCCCACAAACCGGGCGGCAGAAGGAGTGGGTGGCAATGGAGAATCCCTCCCTAGGCGGTAGAACGGCAGCCCGACCGGGGCGAAAAAGAGGGTGTCGGGCAGCCAGAGGGTGGGACAGCTACGGGGTCGCCTACCCCAGGCAGAGGCATGGCTGCCTGATTGGGATGGCCAAGAGACTGCCCAGATCGGGCGGCCAGAAGGCGGAGCGGACAGGGGGCCGTCGGACCTAGGCGGAAACACGGTCGCTTGGATCGGGCGACCGAGGGGCCACTCAATCAGGGCGGCCAGAGGGATGGGCGGCCAGGGGGCCGCCCCACCAGAGCGGTAGGCCACACACATCCCTGCACGCAGCCAAGGCACGCGCAGGCGCGAGTGGCCAGGGCCGCGCGTAGGTGCGCGGGGGCTGGCCGGGCCGTGCGCAAGTGCGCGCGGACTGGCCAAGCCGCACGCGGCCATACCGCGCGCAAGCTTGCACGTGGTCAGAATATAAACATGGAGACCTAATGAAGAGTGCTAGAAGATTAAAGAAATTTAATCCATGCAACATCAAGGGAGGCTGGGTTTTCACATGGTCGAAGAGGGCTCAAGCGGTGGGAGCATGGGGAGGCGAATCCGCCATGGTGCGGAGGTGAAGACCTCGTCAGAGGCAGGGAGCTCATCCTGCTCCTTCGACAACAATTGAAAATTTAAGAATTAAATCCTCCACATGTACAGCAACTGAAAATTTTAGAATTAAATCCTCCACATGTACAACAATTGAAAATTTTAGAATTAAATTTATATGTTCTTGATGAGCATAAAGTTGGATTTTGTCATTTCAATTTTCCAATCTTAGATTTTTCTGGTTTTGTTCTCAAATTTTGCCACTCACCTAGTATTTACCTTGATTTCTCTGATGGAACAATCACAATCAGTTGGAGCTGAGTGGGACAACACAGAGATGCCTTCTTTAGGATCCACTACTTTTTGTAATGCATAATTACCTAATGGATGTATTAATTTTGCTCTGATATGTTGTAACGCCTAATTAATTTTTCTCTAATGAATGTATTAATTTCTCTCTAATGGATGTAATAATCTTGAATTTCAATTTTTTTTATTTTTGAACTGGTTTGCATATAACAATTTTGTCTATGTATAACAATTTTTTAATTGTACTGTTTGTATATAGTAAGGGTTTGTATATAGCCAAATCTGGTTTGTCTATAACAACTCCCTTAATTTAAAAGAGTATTGATGTATTCAAAGTGCATTTATAAAAGTCAAAATATAAACAATATTAATGCCACTTAAAAAAAATCTTGTGACACAATTAAGACAATTCTTTAATAATGAATGAAGGGTAGAAATTAACAGAATTGAAAGTATATGAAGCAAGTTTAAAGAAGCTTCAATAAAAAATAAACATGGAGACATAGGCTCCGTTTGGGGGGCTTATTTTCACCGGTCAAGCGGTTACAACCGCATGAACCAGACCTTAATTAAGGTCTGGTTCATATTAAGGTCTGGTTCATGCGGTTGTAACCGCTTGAGCGGTGAAAATAAGTCCCCCCAAACGGAGCCCTAATGAACAGTGCTATAAGATTCCATTTGAAGTACCAAATTAGAAATTATACTCTCATCTTTAACCAGTTATGTTGTAACATCCAAAATACATAAATATCCTAGCTATGTTTGTCTACTATTGATACAATGCTTAAAATAAATTGTATATAGTATGCTCCTCTTTGTTGAGTTTTACCTTAGCTGAAGGGGCCGGATCTCTGCCGGTGAGAGGTGGATTTGTGTCGGCCTGTGCAAAGCCGGGAAATAAGAAAGAGAATTGAGTGGAGACGGATTAATGATGAAGAAGAAATGCTGAAATAAAAATAAGAGGTTGTATATAGTATACTCATCTTTAGTCAGAGACCTGTGTGCTTACAATTTTTTTTTTTTGAAAAAATCTATAGGTGTGTGAATGTAGGTCTGTGTAGATCTGTCTTCAAAATTTTGAAATTAAATTTAGAGCTGAGTAAACGGAGTTAGAGGGAATAAGAAATAGAAGTGATGTGAATGTGTGAATGTAGATCTGTGAAACCGTCTTTGAATGTTGATGCCGAAGGGGGTGTCTTTACCTCTATAACATTTTCATGTAGATCTGTGCCGTGAAGATTTGAGTGTTGATGCTGATTTAGGGGGAGTATTTACCTCCATAACATTTTCAGATCTGAAATTTTCAGAGAAGTGAGGAATATTTTAAAGAGCCTGGTGCCTGATAGTTCTGGAGAGGAGGATGTTAAACATTTTCAGATTTGAAAATAAGGGTTGTTTGGTAGAGATGTGGAGTAGAGTTTTGAAGACATGGTCAGATCTGAAATCAATGCGGTGAAGAAATGATTGTTGATGACGATTTAGGGAGCTGAAGAGTGTTTACCTTTTTTGAGAGGAACGTTCGGTGGAGGGAGGCGGTCGGGAATGGCGGAAGTGCGTGCGGAGGTTGGAGTAGGCGGGCTTTAGTTGGTTGCTTGATCGGAGAGGAGTTGTGTTGGTGCGCGGTTTCCTTGGAGTGCTAGGCGGAGAGTGAGCTGTAGCGGGACGCAGAGGAGGAGAGGAGGAGAGCCGCTTGGGGGAGGAGATGTTCTGAAATGGGTTAGGCTGCGTTCGTTTGTTAGGTTTTATACGGAGGGAATTGGTTTTGGTCAAAACCCTCAATTTGTGGGTTTTGGAAATGAGTCAAAACCTTCCTCTTCTTGTTCGTTTGGAGAAGGTTTTGAGATGAACGAATTTACTGTTCATCATCTTCTCCAAAACAATCAGCGACATCCTACAGCACGAGCATAGGCTGCGCCTTTACCGAACTACAATACCGACCTAAAGAAGAGGAAGGTCGCTCAGCGAGACGCTGTGGAGAGAGAAGACGAACACGGAGCTGCTCGGCGACGTCTCGGCGAGGCTTACTTGGAAGGATTTGACGGTGACGGTGGCGCTTGGAAGCGGCGAGACGCAGCAAGTGCTCGAAGGCCTTACTGGATACGCCGAGCCGGGAAGCTTCACCGCTCTAATGGGACCGTCCGGCTCCGGCAGCGACATCTTTAGGCCGGTGCGAAGCTGTCGGGGAGAAGCTACAGTGTCAAAATCTTGCCAAAACCGACCTAAAGAGGTGGTTTTTGGGTATAGAAGGATTTTTTAAAGAACAAAACCCATGGGTTTTGGGCCAAAACCAATTCCCTCTCATAACATAAGCAAACGAACGCAAGAATTGGAGTGCCATGGGTTTTGGTCAAACACCTTCCTCCAAAACCCATAGGTTTTCCTTGAATGCCAATTCCTTCCTAAAAAACGTCAAACGAACAGCAGAATTGAAATTAAAGGTACCTGATTTCAATTCCTTCCTCCAATTACTGCGAAACGAACGCAGCCTTAGGGTTGCGGCCTTGCGGGAATTAATACACCGTGAGGGAGGGATTTTTTTAGGTGATTGTTAACTGCAACCTGTAATTGGATATTCGCACCCTAAAATCTCCCAATTTTTCGCGCATTTTCGAAATACGCATTGTACATGCAATATCAGGAAAAGTGTTCAACACTAAAGTTGTAGATATCGACGAGATCTACAACTTTTGTGTTGAACACGTTTCCTGAAATTGCACGTACAAGACGTATTTTGAAAAGGCGCAAAATCTTGGCATATTTCCAAAGTACGCCTTGTACATGCATTTTTAGGAAACGTGATCCCCACAAAAGTTGTAGATCTCGTCGAAATCTACAACTTTCGTGTTGAACACTTTTCCTGATATTTCATGTACAAGGCGTATTTCAAAAAGGCGCGAAAAATTGGATAATTTTGGGGTGCGACAAGTAAAATTGCGGGTTGCGGTTAACAATCACCTTTTTTTAAATATCTGCCGTGAGTTTTTTTAGGGTTCCAAAATGAAGGGTCGGGATTTTAATTTGTTTTAAATATTTTGTTCATGCTCTTTCCTCGCACTCTGTTGCGGCGGCAATATTGGGAGTGGCGACAAGTAATACTTATAAATAAATAAAATAAATAATAAAATAAATAATAAATAAATAAGTACGAAAAATAAATAAAATAAATAAAATTAAAAATATATGTATAATAGCTATTACTGCGGTCTGCTACAGCGCTCCCGATGGACCGGATTAACTGAACCGTCTTAGCTTTCGGAATGGTCGGTTTCACAAATAGTCATAGAAATATATCATAGACGAAGAGAGTTTTTTTACGAGAAAACCCTCTGAATATGGTGAAAAATTAAGGTCGGGGCTGTGTCAATAGGAACTCTACTAGATCGGTCGAGATTACAATGCTTCTTTTGGAGAATTGAGGGCGACATGCTGCGTCTCGTTACAATTTAAGGAGCATAGACATATAGTGTTCGACTTTGCGGGAGAATGCTTGAGCACTTCTGGACGATCGGTGGCAGACGGCTGAGCTGGCACAATGGGAATCCGACAGACGGTGCACTGAACGCTGGGGGTGGCGGACGATGGGCGATCGAATTCCTTCGAACTCTGAATTGCACAGAGGAGTCTTCGAGCGGCCTTCGTGTACAACCCCGTGTCCGGCGAGCGAGTCCCGCCAGGGAGGTCGAGCAGACCAAGTCCCACGACCCGCACCCGGACGGCAAGACAGATGAACGGAAGAAGGCCTGGCCCGCTCTCGCACATTTCAGGCGGGCGAGTCAGCGAGGCGAGTGAGCAGGTCGCGCGGAGAGCCCGGCAAGGCGAGCGAGCCGACCGGGGTCGCAGTCGCCGCCGGCCAGCCCCCACTCGCGATCTGGCCGCCGACCCGCCCCGACAGAAGACAGGCAGGTCGCGACGGTCCGGCTCGCGCTCGCCCAGGGAGGATAGGCGAGCCCCCAGAGCCAGGTCGCGCCCGCCTCCCGCGGGGGGAATTGGAGGCGAGCTGACTCCCCATGGGTGCGAATAGCTACTCAGAACAGCGGAGTTTGGCTGTTGGCAGACCAGGTCGGACTGCGCATAGCTGCTCGGGACAGCGGAGTTTGACTATTGGCAGACCCAACCGAGGGCCTTTTGGTATTTCCAGGTCAGTTCTTTTGGTTATTGGCAGTTCAGGTTCTGAAAATCTATAAATAAGACCCAAGGGGTACCTCAGAGGACACGCTTTTCAGTGCCTCCTGACTCTCATTTTCGAGTGCTCTCTGAAGGTACCTTAGCTCGGCTTCTGGCTAAGGAGGGGAAGCGCTCAGAGATCTTCCGGGTTTGTGGAGGGACCTCCCTGCCGAGCCCTTGGGTCTGTTCTTTCTTGTCTCTTTCGTCGTTTTTCTTGCAGGAGTAAAGTAGGCGCGAGACCACCCCTTCCCCAAGGGTCGAACTCCACAAGAGGCCGGATTCCGGTTTCAACACTTTGGTGCGGTGAGCGTGGACAGTGGTCAGTGCAGAAAAGCTTCGGCGAGCTCAATGACGGGAGGTCAAGGATCTGACAGACAGGACTCGCCGCCCCCCCCCCCCCCCCCCCCGACTCTCGCAACGGTGGGAATGTTGGAGGATTTCAGGAACGAGGTGCTGAACCTCGTTAAGTTCGCGCTCGGCGCATGGGCCGAGTGCTCGACTCCGGCAGCCCAGATCGCGGCCGCCCCTTCTTTAGGCGAAGACGCACCTGGGAGGCGAGCCGGGAAGGAAGTGGCTGAGGAAGGCCGGGGGAACGAGCTCTCGGGGCGCGAGCTCTTCCTCGGTTCGGCAAGCCGAGGCCGGTTCGGCGAATTGGGCTCGCGGGACTCGCCGGCTCGCCCAGTGGGGGGGTGCAGTCCTTTCAGCGAGCTGGTCTCCTCCGCACCAGTACCAGACGGGTTTAGGGAGCCCGAGATGTCCTACTACAACGGGAAGGGAGATCCGGTACAGCACGTCCAATGGTTCGAAGACGTGGTCTCCATCCGTCAGATGTCGGACGGATTCAAGTGCCGTCTCTTCGCCATCACCCTCTGAGAGAAGGCAAGGGAGTGGTTCCACCAGCTGGCGGCTAGTTCCATCTATTGCTTCGAGGACTTGCGCCGATGGTTCATGTTGAGGTTCACTACCTCAAAGAAGAGGAAGAAGGAGTCTGAGTCCCTGTTCCACATAAAGCAGGGGGTGAACGAGACGTTGAGGAGCTATGTGGATCGGTTTCAGGAGGAG
The DNA here is from genome assembly GCA_039583875.1 of Platanthera guangdongensis. Taxonomy (NCBI): domain Eukaryota; kingdom Viridiplantae; phylum Streptophyta; class Magnoliopsida; order Asparagales; family Orchidaceae; genus Platanthera; species Platanthera guangdongensis. The sequence continues at coordinate 177,606,264 of CM077160.1, forward strand.
GTCACCCAGGTCCAGGAGATGCCGGGCCACAGTCTGATGATGGCCTTCACCCTGGGCCTGCAGCAGGGTTTCTTCCGCATGGAGCTGAAGAGAGTTCCCCCTCTCCTACGAGGAGCTGATGGAGAGGGCGGCGAGAGAGGTCGACGGGGAGGCGTCGAATCCGGAGTTCGCAAGAAAGCTAGCCAGATGGGCCACCGAGGAAGAGAAGGAGTCGAAGGGAGGAAGAGCGCAGGAGAAGAGAAGGGGGGAGCCCAGGCAGAGGGAGCAGAGACAGCTCCAAGGACAACAGCCGGGGTGGGGGCGTCAGGAGCCTGACCGTAGGCTGGGCTGGAGACCAGAGTGGCAGGGGCAGGGACCACAGAGGGGGTACTTCGAAAGGGGTCACTATCAGGGGAGGCAGGACCAGTTCCACCCACCGGGCTGGAGGCAGGGTCAGAGGCCTCGGCTCCCCGATCAGGAGGAAGCCATGGCCATAGCTCTGGGAGCCAGGAGGGGGATCATGAGAAGGAGGAGAAGGGAGTTCAGGGTGGAGCTGCCCTATTGCGACTTCCATCAAGAAGAGGGGCACACAACAGCCACGTGCCCGAAATTCCTGAAAATGAGAGGGAATAAGGGGCGGCAGCAGCATCAGGAGGAAGCGCGGCAAGAAGTGAGGATCGAGGAGGTCCTGCCTCGGGCAGAGGAGGATCGTTGCGAGGACCGGGTTGATATGGGGACCCGAGGAGGGATTGGGGTGATCCACGGGGGAGTGGGAATCGAGGCCTCCCGCAAGGCAAGCCTCCACACCATGTACCGGCGGAGCGTCGCCTCTACGTCCCAAACCCCGCCGCCAGAGGAGAGGATCACCTTCTCCAGAAGTGATATGCCAGACCACGAGGATCCGTTCTGTGATGCGCTGGTCATCAAGGCCGCCATCGAGAATTTCACGGTCTCTCGGATCCTCGTGGACAATGGGAGCTCCGTGAACGTCGTCTTCAAAAAGGCGTTTGACGCGATGCAGGTAGAGGCTAAAAGGGTGTTGGCCTCGGACGGGCCCTTGTTCGGGTTCTCGGGAGAGAGGAAGGAAGTAGAGGGAGGAGTTGGCCTCCATGTCACCCTGGGGGGCAGTCCCGAAACTGCAAGTTCGTCATTGTGGACGCCCCCAGCAGCTACAGCGCAATCTTCGGGAGGACCCTGATCAGCGCCTTCCGCTGTGTCCCCTCATCTTTCCATCAGTGCCTGAAGTTCAACGCTGAGGGGGTGCAGTCAGGGTTAGGGGAGACCCAAAGGTGGCGCGGGAGTGCTACGTCACCGCGGTGAACACCATCTCTTGGCAGGAAGGAGCCGAGGAGATGGGGCGGAGGATGGAGGAGGTCTAGCAGGAAGCCGGAGGGGTGGAGCTGGGAGTGAAGGACTGCGCAGAGAAGGCGGAAGGAGGAGATTTGGAGGAAGTGGCCGAAGTAAGGGCCGTGGGAGGGGAGATGGAGGTAGAGGTCCCCGTTCCGGAGGAAGGGGACGCCGAAGGATGGGGGGAGCAGTCCAGGCTGGAGGCCGCAGAAGAAGTGGTGGAGCTGGAGGTGTTCACCCAGGGAGGAAGGATGGAGAAGGTTCGCGTCAGCGGAGGGCTGACCCCGGAGGACCAGGGCAGGATGCTGGAGTGCATCCAGAAGAACGTGGACATCTTCGCCTGGAACGCCGCGGAGATGCTGGGGGTTGACGCGGATGTGGCCTGCCACCGCCTCAACTTGGACCCGGGGACACGCCCCGTTCAGCAGAAAAAGAGATCAACGGCGGACAAGCTGGCGGAACCCATCAGGGAGGAGGTGGCGAAGCTTCTCAAAGCCGGCTTCGTGTCCGAAATTCAGTACCCCGGCTGGGTCTCAAACGTTGTGATGGTCAAAAAAGGAGACGGCCGCTGGCGGTTGTGTATCGATTTTTCCCTTCTTAATAAAGCTTGTCCTAAGGACTGTTACCCTTTGCCTCAGATCGACGCGCTGGTTGATTCCGCCGTCGGCTTTTCTGTAATGAGTTTTTTAGATGCCTTTTCAGATTACCATCAGATCAGGATGCACCCCCCGGACATCAAGGGTGTCTCATTCAACACAGGGGACGGTTGCTACTGCTACAAGATGATGTCGTTCGGGCTGAAGAACGCTGGGGCCACCTACCAAAAAATGATGGATAGGGTCTTCAAGGAACAGAGGGGGAGGAACTTGGAGGTGTACGTGGGCGACCTCATGATCAAGAGCCGGGATGTGAACTCCCACCTCCGGGACCTGGAGGAGACGTTCGCCACCCTGCGCAGATACAAAATGCGGCTGAATCCCCTTAAGTGTGTTTTTGGGGCTAGCCGGGGGAAGTTCTTGGGGCATCTCCTCACCCCCGCGGGGGTCGAGCCGAATCCAGACAAGGTCAAGGCCATCTTAGAGCTAGGGTCCCCGCGGAATGCAAAGGAGGTCCAACGGTTGACAGGAAAGCTAGCAGGACTGAGTCGCTTCCTTTCTCGGGCAGGGGAGAAGTGCTCCCCCTTCTTCAAAACACTGAGGGGAGGCCAGAGGTTTGAATGGACCAAGGAATGCGAGGAGGCGTTCCAGGCCCTCAAGGCACAGTTGACACAGGCTCCGCTGCTCCAGGGGCCGAAGGAGGGTGAGGATTTGTTCTTATATCTCGGGGTCGGGGCAGAGGCCTTGAGCTCCGTCTTAGTACGTGAAGAAGGGAAGAGACAGCTCCCCATTTATTATGTCAGCCGGGTCCTGAGGAAGGCCGAGCTCCGGTATCCGATCCTGGAGAAGCTTGCATTCGCACTAATCATCTCGGCTCGGAGGCTACGGCCTTACTTCCAGGCGCACTCGGTCCGAGTGGTGACCGACCATCCTCTCCGCAACATTTTCGAGGGGGTGGAGCATTCGGCCCGGCTGGCCAAGTGGTCGGTGGAGCTAAGCGAGTTCGATGTCTCCTTCGTTCCGCGGCTCTCGATCAAAGCTCAGGCGATGGCCGACTTCCTGGCCGACTACGTGGTAGAAGTAGCGGAGGAGGAGCTCACCCGCCCGACTCCTTGGAAGGTGAGGGTGGATGGAGCCTCAGGAAGGCATTCTCTCGGAATAGGAGTGGTTCTGGAAAGCCCCCAAGGGACTCAGATTGAGCAGACGGTGGTGGTGCATTTTCCCATTACCAACAACCAGGCCGAATACGAAGCAGTGATAGCGGGGCTGCGCCTGGCCAGAGAGCTGGGGGTGCTGGATGTGGAGGTCCTAACCGACTCCATGGTGGTGGCTTCCCAGATCAACGAGGAGTTCGAAGCAAGGGAGCCCGCTTTGAAGTTATACTTGGCCAAAGTGAAGGGGGTCATAGGGACCTTCCAGACCTTCTCCATCCGACACGTGCCAAGGGGAGAGAATGAACAGGCCGACCAACTAGCAAAGCATGGCCCCCGGGTGGGGGGCACCATCACTGACCTGTTCTGCCCCTCCATCGAAGAAGGGGAGATCATGGAGATCGATCAGCAGCCTTCGTGGATGGATCCAGTAGCAGTTTTCCTCTCCACGGGAGAATATCCGGAGGGGGTAGACAGGAAGAAGCTGAGGCACAAGTCCGCCTACTACCTGCTTAAAGACGGACAACTATACAGGAAGACCCTCTTCGGGATGCTGGCTCACTGCGTATCCGAGGGTGAGGCGCAGAGGATCTTAAAATAAGTCCACTCCGGGGAGTGCGGGAGTCATTCCGGGAGTCGGACCTTGGAAGGAAGGATAGTCAGACAAGGGTATTTCTGGCTCACCCTGGGCCGGGACGCCGCAGAGTTCGCAAGGAGATGTCATAAGTGCCAGTTATTTGCCCCCCTCCAGCTACAGCCGGCCCAACAACTCAAGAGTATCACGGCCCCTTGGCCCTTTGCAATCTGGGGAATGGATTTGGTTGGACCGTTCCCCCAGGCCAGCGGCCAGCGAAGGTTCCTCCTAGTGATGATCGACTACTTCTCGAAGTGGATGGAGGTGAAGGCGTTGGCCAAGGTGACCTCCCAAGTGATCAGGAACTTTGTTTGGGGGGAGATCATCTGTCGCCATGGGCTGCCCAAAGCCATCGTCACCGACAACGGACCCCAGTTCGCCAGTGCCGAGTTCACCAGCTTCTGCGAGCAGCTTGGAATCGACCTCAGGTTCGCCTCGGTCCACCACCACAGGAGCAACGGGCAGGTGGAGGCCGCGAACAAGATCATCGTCAATCTCCTCAAGAAAAAGGTGGAGAATTTGAGGGGGAGCTGGGTAGAGCAGCTCCCCGCCGTTCTTTGGGCCCTTAGAACCACCCCTAACACAGCCACGGGGGAGACCCCCTTCAAGCTCTCCCATGGATGCGAGGCGGTGCTCCCCATAAAATTTGAAGTCCAAACGCCGCGAGTCGGGACGGCCAGAGAGGGCCGAGAGGAATGGCAAGCCGAGAACGAGGAGGAGCTGAGACTCTCCCTTGACATGGTGGAAGAGTTGAGGGACCTCTCGGCCATCCGACAGGAGGAGGTCAAAAGGAGGATGGCAAAATACTTTGACAAGCATGTCAGGGTCAAGCAGTTTGCAGAAGGGGACCTGGTGCTGAAGAAGGTGGATGCGGCAGGAAGGTCAGCATCCGTAGGGAAGCTCAACCCCAGCTGGGAGGGGCCGTTCATTGTGAAGGAAGCCCTGAAGTCCGGGGGCTATCAGCTCCAAAATGTAGAGGGTGAGGCCCTGAGTCTCACCTGGAGTGGAGACGACCTGAAGAGGTTTTTTCCCTAAGCACCTGTAAGCAACACGATTTGTTATAATGAAGCCCTTTTTCTCCCCCTCCCCCAGGATTGTCATATCCAGCTTGCACAGAGAATTGGAATGAGTTTGGACCCCGAGGAGATCCCGCTGCCAGGCTCTCACCTAGCTGGCAGGGCCGGAAGTCACTCGGTGTCATCCCTAGCCTCGAGAAGATCCCGCTGCCAGACTCTCACCTAGCTGGCAGGGCCGGAAGTCACTCGATGGAATGAGTTTGGACCCCGAGGAGATCCCGCTGTCAGGCTCTCACCTAGCTGGCAGGGCCGGAAGTCACTCGGTGTCATCCCTAGCCTCGAGAAGATCCCGCTGCCAGGCTCTCACCTAGCTGGCAGGGCCGGAAGTCACTCGATGGAATGTGTTTGGACCCCGAGAAGATCCCGCTGCCAGGCTCTCACTTAGCTGGCAGGGCTGGAAGTCACTCGGTGTCATCCCTAGCCTCGAGAAGATCCCGCTGCCAGGCTCTCACCTAGCTGGCAGGGCCGGAAGTCACTCGATGGAATGTGTTTGGACCCCGAGAAGATCCCGCTGCCAGGCTCTCACCTAGCTGGCAGGGCCAGAAGTCACTCGGTGTCATCCCTAGCCTCGAGAAGATCCCGCTGCCAGGCTCTCATCTAGCTGGCAGGGCCGGAAGTCACTCGATGGAATGAGTTTGGACCCCGAGGAGATCCCGCTGCCAGGCTCTCACCTAGCTGGCAGGGCCGGAAGTCACTCGGTGTCATCCCTAGCCTCGAGAAGATCCCGCTGCCAGGCTCTCACCTAGCTGGCAGGGCCAGAAGTCACTCGATGGAATGTGTTTGGACCCCGAGAAGATCCCGCTGCCAGGCTCCCACCTAGCTGGCAGGGCCGGAAGTCACTCGGTGTCATCCCTAGCCTCGAGAAGATCCCACTGTCAGGCTCTCACCTAGCTGGCAGGGCCGGAAGTCACTCGATGGCAATGAGTTGCGACCCAGATCGAATCACGCTGCCGGGCTCCCACCTAGCCGGCCAGGCCCGGAACTACTCGAATGACGTTAATAGCAGACTGGGATCACGAAGATAAGCCAAAAAGAGTCTAACATGGCCACCCAGCCCCGAGAAAGATGGCAGAACGGAGACGGAAACCTAGGCGAGAACCCGCAAGAAATTCGATAACTCAGGCAAAGGGAGAGCCAGCTCGCCTCGCTTGGCGGGCGAGCAGCCGCCTCTTCTGGGGGTGGGCCGCAAAGGCAGGTCGCGTCGTACGGCGATAGCAAATATACGAACAAGGCGGGCGAGAAAGCATCTTATAAAAGCAGGTCGGAATCACAAAAGTTAATCAAAAAGGGGAGGGGTCTAACATAGCCCCCCCAGCCCCAGGAGAGGCGGCCGAGTAGGAGGCGAGAACCTGGGCGAGAGTCCACGAGAAATCAGGCGACGCGACCAAGGCGTGAGCCGGCTCGCCCCGCTCGGCGGGCGAGCGGTCGCCTCATCAGGGCCGGGCCACAAGGGCAGGACGCGTCGCGCGGCAACAACAAATGTATAAATAAGGCGAGCGAGAGGACATTTATAAAAGCAACCATAGCTGAAAAAACACAAAGTACAGGCGCAGCCTGCGCGTAAATCTCAAAGCGAGTAAACATACATGATAATATACATCAAAAAGAAATATATATATGTGTGTCAAAAGTCAGGGGAGACGCGAGGTCCGGGGCGAGGAGCCCTAAATGGGCTGGAAGGCTTTGTCCTCAGGGTCCGGTACGGGGAGGAATAGCGCCGGCACCACGTCTTCCGCCGAGAGTTCCGCCGCCTCGCTCGTAAGAAGATCTGCGCGTCGCAGCATTTGCATCGTATACTTCGCGGCGCTGGCGGCGTTCTTCTGCATCAGGACTTCCAAGTCATAGTCGGAGTGGTGCTCGCGCGGGCAGACCCTGCTGTCTGGAGGAGGGACAGCGGCGGCGGCCTCCAGCTCGCGCACCCGCGCCTCCAACGCCGCTTTTTCCTGGCCAAGGGTGGCGATCTCGGCACCCATTCGGCTCGCCGTCGCCGCATCCTGGGAAAAGAAATGAGAATAATCATGAGCTTTGTTCGCAAGAAGGGGCGATAGTTCGGGTTGAGCACGTACCACCCCGCCCAGGTACTGCGCGAGGGTCTCCTCTGCCGCATCGACCCGCCTCCTCTGAAGGATCGCGTCCTCCTGAGCGAGCTTCTGGGCTGCCTCCCTCTCGTCCGCCAGTTTCTTCAGGGAGGCGGCGTTCCGCTCCAGCTGAGTGCAACGCCTCCCCACCATGTGAGCCAGCTCCAGGCCGCGCAGCTGGGCCCACGCGCTCTCATGAACCAATACTCGCGTCTCCTCCCTGTCGTAGATGGCGGCATCTTCTCGCGAGTACAGGCCAAAGGAGAAGTTGTACGCCTCCCCGTCGATGGTATCCTGCTCCATCCAGCTCGGCAGCAGGGTCGAGATCATCGCGCGGTTCGACTCCTTATCCCACGACAGGAGCGGGACGCCGAGCTCGTCCTGGTACCTCTCGCCGTAGCTGAAGTTACGATGCCCTCTCGGCACCGGCTCCGCAGCAGCTTGAGACCCGCCCGGCGGTGCGGAGGTGCCCGCCGCCCTGACCGGGGAGTCGCTGGTCGAAGCAACCAGCGGGGGCGAGGGGCCCTCAGCCGGTAGGACCGCAGGGGCCTTGCCCTTTCTTTGGCTCGCGGTGGGTTGTTGATCCGCGGTCTTCGCCACCTTCGGCGGAGGGGCGGGCTGTCCGCCACCCGGCCGCTTCTTGGCCGGGACTGACGGGATGTCGTGCTGAGCGGCATCCGCAGCTTGAGCTCGGGCAAGAACCCCGGAGGGGATCCTCACGCTCTCGTAAGGGGGGTGAAGAGGGATGTCGTGTTCACCTGCAAAGAAGGAAGGGTGAGATGACGGAAAAATGGGAAGGTAAGGCCTAACAGCGGTGTTGAAGTTGGTGACCGGGCGGCCTGGCGGTTTGTCTTGGCGGGTTGAAGACCGTACGGTCTGGCGGTTTGTCTCAGCCGGCTTGGAGACCGGGCGGTCTGGCTGTCTACCCTGGCAGTCTCGCTTCCTCTCTGGTGGTAGCCGTGCGGTTAGCCCTGCTGTCTAACCGCGCGGTTTATGCGGTCTGTTTTGTATAGTCCGCTTAGTTCTGTAATTTTTTAGTCCCACATCTCTTATTTGTATTCTCTCATCTCTCCTCCATTCTATATAAGGGAGGACATACCTTTGTAATAAATATCTTTTTTGGATAATAAAATTTCAATTATTCAAAAGTTTATTCGCTTGTTCTCTCCTTTTCGCTACTTTCTAACATGGTATCAGAGGACACTGTCATTTCCTCCTGATTCTGTGCGCTCTCTGTTGTTCGCGGCTTGTTTTTCGCGTTCTGCGACTTGTCTTGCGGCTTGCCTTCTCTTCTGTCCGCGCGGCTTGTTTCTGTCCGCGCGGCTTGTTTCTGTCCGCTGCCCTGTTCGCGCGGCTTGCTTCTTCTTGGTTCTCTTCTCCTACTGCTATTCGTCGCAGCAACCTGTTTCCTTGTCGCCGCGCTTCTTGTTCTTTCTTGCCTCTCCGACTTCCTAGTCGTTGCGGCTTGTCTCTATCCGCTTGTCTCTATACTCGCGGTTTGCTGCTGTGATCTGCCTGACCGTGCGGGTTGTTCCTTTCTCACCCGCATCTTGGTCGCGGTCACCTGCTCTTCTCTTCTCTTCTGTTCGCTCGGCCTTCTCAGTCCGCGCGACCTCTTCCCCGCTGGGCCTTTGCCTGCTTTTTAGCCGCTTGATTCTCTGTCTGCCCGCGCGACCTGTCCGCGCGGCTTGCCCCTTCTTTTTCGCGACCGTTTTCGCGATCTCCTCTATTCTCCGCGCTCTACTTCTTGTTGCCTTCTACCCGCTCCTGCTTGCTAGTCGCCCCGGCCTCATCTTTGGCCGTGCGACTTGTTCTCCTCTGTTCGCCCGACCTTTTCAGGCCGTGCGACTTCTTTCCCTCTGCTTTGCTCTGCTTCTTGGTAGCGGCCTTCCTAGCCGCCCGACCTATTTTCTGTTCGCCCGGCTTGGTGCTCTTTTCTCTTCTCGCGGCTTGTTCTTCTCGTCGCGGTTTGCTCCTCTCTTGCTTCCATGGCTTTCCTCTCCTCCAGCCTGTCCGCCTCTGTGGTCACCTCTTCTGGTAGTGCTCATGTTGTTACTCGCGGACGCTGGCTCATCGACTCTGGTGCAACAAATCATATGACAGGCAACCCTCAATGTTTCTCTCTTCTTGACACACAGGCTCAGTTGCCCCCGGTCATTGTTGCTGATGGATCTCCCTCCCCGGTCTATGGGACGGGCATGGTTCAAGTCACTCCATCTCTCTGCTTGGCTGATACCCTCTATATGCCTAAGTTTCCGTGCAATTTATTATCGGTTACTTCTTTATGCAAGCAACTACGGTGTTCTGTCATATTCACCCCTACCTCTTGTGCTTTTCAGGATCCGGACTCCCAACGGACGATTGCTACCGGGACTGAGAGTGGTGGCCTCTACTTCCTCGACAACGTTTCTGCTCTATCTGCCTTCTCCTCCTCCTCTACAGATCTTCTCCAATGGCATCTTCGCCTTGGACATGCTCCTCCCCGAATTCTACGACAGCTCCTGCCGCACCTCCCTCCTCATCATCCTCCTCTAAACTGTGATGCATGTCAACTTGGCAAACATCACCGCTCCTCCTTCCCACCAACGCAAAGTCGGGGCTCTTCCCGTCCGTTCGACCTCGTTCACTCTGACATATGGGGTCCCGCTCCTAACCTCACCATCGGTCGGGGTAGTTCCTATTTTGTCACCTTCATTGATGATTTCTCTCGATGTACGTGGGTATATCTTCTCAAAGATCGCTCCGAGCTGTTCTCTGTTTGGACCTCCTTTTATTCTATGGTTAAAACTCAGTTTGATATGTCTATTAAACTCCTTCGTTCTGAGAATGCTAAGGAGTATCTTAGCCACGACTTCTCCTCCTTTTGTACTCACCATGGTGTTATTCGTCAAACCAGCTGTGTCTACACCTCACAACAAAATGGGGTGGCGGAACGCAAAAACCGTCACATCCTTGATGTCGCTCGCACTATGATGACTCAAATGCATGTTCCTCGCTCCTATTGGGGCTATGCTGTCCTCCTCTCCTGCTATCTCATCAATCGTCTTCCCTCCACCGTTCTCCACGGTGCTACCCCCTTCTCCATTCTTTATCCGGACAAGGATCCCTTTCCTCTTCCTCTGCACATCTTTGGGTGCACCGCTTTTATGCACTCTCCCGCTGCCACCCGTGATAAACTCTCACCACGTGCCACCAAATGTGTCTTTCTGGGCTACTCTCCCACTCAGAAAGGATATTGTTGCTTTGACCCTGTTACCCGCAAGCAATTTGTCTCTGCGGATGTCACCTTCTTTGCCAATGCATCTTACTTCTCTCCCGCTTCCTCTTCTACTCCTCCTGCTCCTACTTCTCATACCAACCCATCCACTCCCTCTGCTCCCACTGATGTTCCACCCACTCCACCGTCTTCCCCATCCTCCTCATCTCCACCCTTTACTCCGCTTTCTCCCTCCACTCTCCGCTGTCATCTCTCTCTACTCCCGGGCCAGCTCTCTCCACCACGGATTCTCTGGATACTGAGGCACCTGCTGACCTGGATCTCCCGATTGCTCTTCGTAAAGGGGTTCGGGCCTGTACCCACCATCCGCTTGCTGTAGTTGTTTCCTACGATCGTCTTACCCCTGCTCACCGAGCTTTTGCACTGGCTATCTCGGCCACTGCCACCCCCCGTTCCTACCAGGAGGCCCTTGCTATTCCTCACTGGAAAGTTGCCATGGATGAGGAGATTGCTACTCTCACTGAACGGGGTACCTAGACCCTTGTTCCGCCTCCTTTCGACACAGATGTTGTTGGTTGTCGCTGGGTCTTCGTGGTGAAGTTTCTCCTGGATGGCAGTGTGGATCGTTATAAGGCTCGCCTGGTTGCCAAGGGTTTTACCCAAACTTATGAGATTGATTACTTTGACACTTTCTCTCCCGTGGCTCGCCTCAGCACTATTCGGGTTCTTCTCTCTGTGGCTGTCAATAGGGATTGGTCCATCTCGCAGCTAGATATTAAGAATGCCTTCCTCTATGGTGATCTGCAGGAAGATGTTTACATGGAGCAACCTCCTGGGTATGTTGCTCAGGGGGAGACACGGGTATGCCGGCTAAAGAAGGCTATCTATGGCCTCAAGCAGAGTCCTCGTGCCTGATTTGACAAGTTCAGTGGCATTGTTGCGGCCATTAGTTTTACACGAAGCTCAGCAAATCACTCCTTGTTTGTTCGGAAAACCGCCTCTGGTCTTGTTGTTCTTGCGGTTTATGTTGATGACATTCTTCTTACTGGCGATGACCAGGATGGGGTATTGATGACCAAGAAACACCTTCGTCAACATCTGGTTACAAAGGATATGGGCTCCCCGAAATACTTTCTGGGGATTGAAATCTCTAGAAAGCCCAACTCCATGGTCCTTTCACAACGGAAGTATGCTCTTGATCTTTTAAAGGAGGCAGGACTCACTGGTGCTAAACCTGCACGTTGTCCTATGGCTGCTGGAGAAGACAAAACTTGGACAGATGACTCACCTCTTCTCTCTGATCTTACGAGATACCGGCGTCTGGTGGGCAAACTCATATATCTCACGGTAACCAGACCCGACATCTCTTATGCTGTTGGCAAGGTGAGCCAGTTCATGCAAGCTCCGAGGGAGTGTCATCTACAATCTGCTCTGAGGATATTAGAGTATATTAAAGCTGCTCCAGGGAAAGGACTCCTATTTCAGAAGAATGGTCACCTAAGGGTTGAAGCTTACTCTGATTCAAGCTATGCGGATGACAAAGGGGACCGCAAATCGACTTCAGGTTTCTGCACATTTGTTGGAGGCAATCTTGTGAGTTGGAAGAGCAAGAAACAGTCTGTCGTTTCCAGGTCTAGTGCAGAGGCGGAATATCGTAGCATGACATCGACTACATGTGAGTTGAAGTGGTTGCGGGCTCTCATGCTTGACTTAGGAGAGGTTTACAACTATCCTCTTCCTATGTTCTGTGACAATAAGGCCGCGATACACATTTCCAAAAATCCGGTCTTTCATGAGAGAACAAAACACATAGAAGACGACTATCATTTTATTCGGGAAGAAATATTGAAGAAACAGATTAGCACTCCATTTATCACGTCCGACAACGAGTTGACAGATGTCTTCACCAAGCCGGTGTCCGCTTCCTTTTTCCACATCTGCGACAAGCTGGGCATGATCGATATATATGCTCCAGCTTGAGGGGGAGTGTTGAAGTTGGTGACCGGGCGGCCTGGCGGTATGTCTTGGCGGGTTGAAGACCGCGCGGTCTGGCGGTTTGTCTTGGCGGGTTGAAGACCGTACGGTCTGGCGGTTTGTCTCAGCCGGCTTGGAGACCGGGCGGTCTGGCGGTCTACCCTGGCAGTCTCGCTTCCTCTCTGGTGGTAGCCGTGCGGTTAGCCCTGCTGTCTAACCGCGCGGTTTATGCGGTTTGTTTTGTATAGTCCGCTTAGTCCTGTAATTTTTTAGTCTCACATCTATTATTTGTATTCTCTCATCTCTCCTCCATTCTATATAAGGGAGGACATACCTTTGTAATAGATATCTTTTTTGGATAATAAAATTTCAATTATTCAAAAGTTTATTCGCTTGTTCTCTCCTTTTCGCTACTTTCTAACAAGCGGCGAGTGGCAAACCTCCCCCTGGCGGGACGACGACGAGGTCGTCAAGATGGCGGCGCAGGTACGCGACCTCAAAATTCTTCCCGGCGAAGAACGCGCACAAGTCGGCTTCATGACCGCCTAGGCTGGGTGGCCGGTAGCTCGCCTCGCTAAGCTGCACCGGCGAGAAGGGGACGTTGCCGAAGTCCCCTTTGACGAACAAGAACTTCTTGAGCCAATTGTGGCTCTTATTGACTGTCTCCCGCACCTTGAGGTGGGCGCTGGAGAAGTAAGCGGTCCCGTCCCAATTCGCCCGGAAGGAGAACAGCTTCCGGAAAACGGCGAGGCTGAACTCCACTCGCTCCTCTCGTAGGAAGCAGGCGAACCCCACCATAACGGCTATGGAGTTCGGGGTCATCTGACCCAGGACGACCCCGAAGTATTTTAGCACCTGGCGCACCTCGGGCCACAGGGGGAGTCGCAGGCCTACTTCAAAGTGAGCTAGCGGGATGGCGAGCTCATCCCTGGATAAGTCATTGATCTTTTCCCCATCCCCGGGCCGTCTCGCAGAAAAGCTCGGCGACACGTGGTCGCTAAGAGCATCCAAGTACTCGCGCTCAGAGATGACAGCGTGAGGAAAGTCATGCTCTGAGAAGGTCCAGGCACACTTACTTCGTCCGACCACGTCGTCGCCGCCTCCGCCCATTCCCATCGAGTCGCCGCCGAACGCGCGAAATAGATCCAGGAGGCGAGCACGAATCGCACTTCGCGGGAAAAAGGAAGCGAGAGGATGTTTGGAGTCGGTGATGAAATAAGAGCCGGCAAGACCTATTTATAGGGAAAGAGAAAGGGCGGGAAACTTCCCGCCGAAAGAGGGGGTGCGGATAGCAAAAATCAGCCCGACGGTTCGGCTTCCCCGCATGCAACCGCACCCCAAAGACCGATGCGGCGCGGGTCTCGCCCGGCCACGTCCGCGGAAGACCTGAGCGGGCGAGTCTCGACCCGCACCCGCACGGGGTTCCGCGCGAGACGGGAAACTCCCGTCTGGCGAGCTCCTCGGCTCGCCCTCGCCTCGATCAGCGCGAGGGGAAGAACGGACCTTTCCCTTAACCCACCCACAAAAAGCAATAGAAACAGCATGATATTTTCAATGAGCCTCAGCGGTAACAAGTTAGGCCCCTAGGCGGGCTAAAAGAGTCGCAAACGATTACAAATACAAGATAACTCCAAAATAACAGCAATCTCGCGACATCCCGAAAGCGGGTGGCTGAAAGCTGGGTTAGTACTCGACCCACTTCCACCTATGTCGCCGCTTCGTTCCCGATCGCGGCGGCACGCGAGGATCGTGGTAATCGCGAACCGCCACTAGCTCCCGCTCAGCCAGGCCGATCTGCTCTGCGGCGCTCCTAAGATGCCCCTCGGCTCGCGTTATATGCACGCCCGGCGAAGTCACATCGTCATCCTCCGCTGCGCGCCGTGGGCCCTCCAAGGCCGCGAGCCGGGCCTCAGTCTCGGCCTTGTCTCCATCGACCCTCTTCACGATCTCCTGCAGCAGCAGTGTGTGTTTTTGGAACAGCCGCGTCACCTGCCTCTTCATCCCCACCGCATCGGTCGGGTCGCCCAGGTAGTCGGAAACACTGTCCACGTCGGGCGGAGGCGAATACCCCTCGCTCATCTCAGTTTCGGGGGAGGCCCTGTTATAGCCTGCAAGCGGGGCGAGTCAGAAGGAGCGAGCGAGAGACAAAGCCAATGGTAAATACCAGCTCACCAGGGGTTGGCACGTCACCCGCACCGACGGATGGGCGAGAAGAGCCCGGCCGACCCTGAAAGGTTCCTCCCTCGAGGGTCTCAAGAGATTTCCCCAGTCCGTGGGAAGCCGGCGGACGGGGGGTTTCCGGAGGTGGGCGTTCCAGACCTGGGGAACTAGCGACCCTCTCAGGCGACGAGGGAGGGGGATGATCCTCTCCCCGGTTCCCTACCTCCTCACAAGGAATTACCTGCAAAGCGAAAAATCAGAGATGAAATGGTAATCCACGGAAGGCCACGTACCCCAGGGACGACCTCGACACCCGCCGAGCTGGAGCCCGGACAGTCACCCGCCAGAGATCGCCTGACAATCTTTCCTTTCACCGGCCTGAAGAGAGGGCCGGGAGACCCGCGTGATAGCCAAGGGGCGGCCTCGAGGGCCTCCTCCTGAGTCTTCAGGACCGCTGCCGCTAGGCGAGCGCGCACCTCTTCGCTGACCGTCATCAAGAAACTAAAGCCTGCTCCAAGAAAATAAAGGGGTCTGGGGAGCCTCCTCCAGGGGTCAGCGGTATGTATTTATAGCCGGACAGTGGGGGCCCACCAGAAAATTCCCTGCCAGCTCAGCACAATGCTCGCCGAACACACGGGTTGGATGATTCTTTCCGAGCTTGATTCAAGCTCAAAAGAGCGGGGATTGTGTACAACCCCGTGTCCGGCGAGCGAGTCCCGCCAGGGAGGTCGAGCAGACCAAGTCCCGCGACCCGCACCCGGACGGCAAGACAGATGAACGGAAGAAGGCCTGGCCCGCTCTCGCACATTTCAAGAGGGCGAGTCAGCGAGGCGAGCGAGCAGGTCGCGCGGAGAGCCCGACAAGGCGAGCGAGCCGACCGGGGTCGCAGTCGCCGCCGGCCAGCCCCCACTCGCGACCTGGCCGCCGACCCGCCCCGGCAGAAGACAGGCAGGTCGCGACGGTCCGGCTCGCGCTCGCCCAGGGAGGATAGGCGAGCCCCCAGAGCCAGGTCGCGCCCACCTCCCGCGGGGGGAATTGGAGGCGAGCTGACTCCCCATGGGTGCGAATAGCTACTCAGAACAGCGGAGTTTGGCTGTTGGCAGACCAGGTCGGACTGCGCATAGCTGCTCGGGATAGCGGAGTTTGGCTATTGGCAGACCAACCGAGGGCCTTTTGGTATTTCCAGGTCAGTTCTTTTGGTTATTGGCAGTTCAGGTTCTGAAAATCTATAAATAAGACCCAAGGGGTACCTCAGAGGACACGCTTTTCAGTGCCTCCTGACTCTCATTTTTGAGTGCTCTCTGAAGGTACCTTAGCTCGGCTTCTAGCTAAGGAGGGGAAGCGCTCAGAGATCTTCCGGGTTTGTGGAGGGACCTCCCTGCCGAGCCCTTGGGTCTGTTCTTTCTTGTCTCTTTCGTCGTTTTTCTTGCAGGAGTAAAGTAGGTGCGAGACCACCCCTTCCCCAAGGGTCGAACTCCACAAGAGGCCGGATTCCGATTTCAACACTTCGACTTGGAGGCGAGTCCGTTGGCCGCAGGCTTTGCCTTAGCAGCACGGACGATGGCGGTGGACCTGTGAAGGGGAAGAGAAAACAAGAGAGAGAGAGAGAGAGAGAGAGAGAGAGAGAGAGAGAAAGCTAGAGAGAGACAGAAATTTTGGTAGAAATCCAAATTCCGAAGTTGGCCAAATGAGAAGGATTAGGGATCTTTTTATAGGCTTAAAGAGGGGCGACCCGGTAATTTTCCCCCGTAACTACCAACTGGACGAATAGGATCGCTCCGTTTAAGGCATACGATCATCATTTTTAGGAAAATACTGAGTCTGCCCTTGGGTCTAAAATAGACCCGCCCGTTCTCGGGAGGCCAACGGTCAACGGGAGTGGTTACGGGCGGTAACCACCCCCA
The DNA here is from genome assembly GCA_039583875.1 of Platanthera guangdongensis. NCBI lineage: Eukaryota > Viridiplantae > Streptophyta > Magnoliopsida > Asparagales > Orchidaceae > Platanthera > Platanthera guangdongensis. Next base: position 177,622,380 of record CM077160.1, read on the forward strand.
TGCGCCCACTTGGTGGGCGGTTATAGGCGGCGGCCGCCCCTTACAGGGGCGGCAGAAGGGTTGGTCGGCCCTTCGGGGCCAGCCAAAGTCCCCGGTCGGCCTCCTGCCGACCGGCCAAAGGGAGGCGGTCGACTGTAGGAGGCCGGGTGAACCCTCAGTCGCCCAGACGGTGGGCGGCCTATGGGGCAGGCCGACCCCTTGGGGGTCGGCACCACCCGGTCGACCGATCGGGAAGGAAAGGGGCGGCTGTGCCCAAGGGGTCGACACTTTCCTGGCCAGCCTCTCTATAGGCAGCCAGGGAAGAGAGAGGCGGCCGTCCCCTTTGGGATTGGGGCTGACCGGATCGCATTGGGGGGCTGAGACAAAAAAGGGGCAGTCTGCCCCTTTGGGGCGGCGCTTCCCCGGTCGGCCTCGCCATAGGCAGCCGGGTAAGGAAAGAGCGGCTGGCCCCTTTGGGGCGACGCCCCCTCCCTTCGGCTGGCTTGCCTTAGGAGGCCGGGGGAGTAGGGGCGGCCAGCCCCTTGGGGGCTGGTACCACCCGACTGGCCACCCCGGGGGCGCCCAAAGAGAAGTGGGAGTGATTGGTCGCCAACCGGCCGCGAGGACGTCGACTTGCGAGATCCCAAACAGAAGTTGGCGATCTCGCGTGTGGGAGTTCGGATCCCGCAAGCGGGAGTGAGGATCTCGCGCGCGGTGGTTACGATCCGGTGCGAGGTGGTTAAGGCGTGGATCGGGCGCGAAAATCGTGCGCAAAGCGGTTTAAACTGTAACCCCACACTTCATTAGTGGGGGGAGTGGTCCTCTCGGATAGACGCAATCCGGTTCACCTGTAAAATGGGTACGACCCCATCAAATGCCCCCCAAAGCATGCGGAGTCCGAATTTCAGGAGAGGAGTGCGAGACTTTCCTCTTTGTGCAAGTCTTCAAAGTCGAGGGCGAAGAAGAGTCACAAAGTGCGAGAAGCGGTGACTGAGCTCGGGAAGGTATGCTAGTAAGTGAGAGGAGGTGAAAGAAAGGGGGTGCTCGAGCGTGAGCACGTCCGATCCGTGCCGGCGGGCGCACGCGTACGCGGGGGGCTCACTACGCGCGCGGGGGCAGGTGCTCGTGTGCGCCCTACGCGCGGGGGTAGGCGCTTGCGTGCGCCCTGCGCGCGGGGGTAGGCGCTTGCGTGCGCCCTGCGCGCGGGGGTAGGCGCTTGCGTGCGCCCTGCGCGCGGGGATAGGCGCGCACGTGCGCCCTGCGCGCGAACGCGCACCCAAACCAGGCGCGCTCGGGCACGCGCCCGAGCCAGGCGCCCTCGCGCTCACCCAGGCTAAGCGCGCGAGTGCGTGCTCGGGCCCCACATGCGCGTGCTCGGGCCTCGTGCACATCCTTGGCCGCGCGCGCTCACGAGGCTGCGCGCCTACGCGTGTGTGCCTCAAGCGGCATGCGAGCGTGCCCCAGGTGGGCCGCATGCGTGCACTTGGTTTGTGCATGGATGCCTCCATGCGGGACTTTCTCCTCTTTTGCGGGGCTTTGATTTCTGCGCCGCCTCGGTTTGCATGAGCTTTGCTACCACCCTTGGGGTGTTGTGTTTTTTTTTCATTTTTTGATCGTTCATATGTGTATGCTTCACGACGTGTGGCACATGGCAGGCCGATGCGGCTACGCTCTACTCTTACCCCAGAGTTGATCGTTGCTTGGAGGGGTGATAATATTTACCCGCCGGTATGGAAATCCGAATTCCATTTGCCGAAGAGCGAGTGCAAATTCCGCCATTGGGATGGATGACACTTTGCGAGTCGTAGTCGAAGTCCGGATTTCGGTTGCCGCCGTGCTAAGAAGTAGTTAAGTTCTTGAAGTTCTGGTCAGTGTCCCAATTTACACTCTTGGCGATGACGCGTATTGTTGGGCATGTGGTCTTCTTCCGTGAGCACGACTCTCTGCTTTCTTTGGATATCTTCAAAGATTGGTGTGAGGTGTGCGATGATAGTGGCGGTCGGGTTGATGTCTTCAGCAACAAACACTGGTTGAAGTTTGGGAGTCGGGTCGACCGTCGTCATGAGAACACTTTGTACGGATACTTCTGCAATTGCTGGGAGCTGCCGGAGCTTTGGAACGCCCTTCCTGATCGTTGTCGCACCAGGGCAACGGGGTGCGAGCACGAGTTCACTCCGGTCTGGGATTTTTTGAACCTCATGAACTGAACCGTCTTGACTGACGTGGAGCGCTCTACTACAGTCCTGTTGGCCCGTGATCAGAAGAGAAAGATGGTGTTTGAAGGTTGCGTTGATTCAACGGCCGAGCGTCGTCCTTTGGGGTAGTCAGGTGTACACTTAGAGGCGACTGGGGGAGGCGGCCCCATGCTCTTCTAGGGGTGAGGCGACTGTGTCTGCTTATCCTGACATCGAGATTTTAGACTCTGCTACCCCCCCCCCCCCCCCACCGAGTTCCTGAGGAAACTCCCGCGCCGTCGTCGTTGGATGGGAGACACGTTCTATCTTCGAGGCCCATCATAGCGGTAAGAGTACAGTTTCTTGCAGGGATTTGTCCAAGCCTTTTGGCTCCTTCTGACTTATTTTCTTGTTGCAGGCCGGTGTTCAAGTCATTATCGACCTTGGCTTGGGGGCGAGCCCGTTGTAGGCATCCAGCTCCCCTTGGTAAACTTGGGGGCGAGCCTGCCTTAGGCGTCCAGCTCGCCTCGGTAGTCCCGGGGGAGTTCGTTTGGCGTTGGCCTACTCACCTAATATGGGTTTTACATGGACAATGTTATTATAAAATAAAATTGATTTTCTTTAATTTGATTATGCGGGGAAGGATGATGTTTATTGTTTGTGGATGATATATCATTCTGGTCGAAGATACGTGTGAGGGTGTAAATGCATTACTTGAATCTTGACGAGACACTTTAGAAAAAGAAGGGTTTTAGTTGAGCATGACAAAGATGGAGTATATAGAGCTTAAATTTAGCAGTGCAAGAAGGATAGATGACTTAGGGTTTAGGGTATTAAGATATTTTCCATAGTGAGTGTTTTAAATATTTTAGATCGATAGTTCAAACAAAGGAGATACTGATAAAGATGTGATACATAGAATCCAAGCGGGTTGGTTGAAGTGGAGAGACACGTTAAAGATCTTAAGTGATCGTAAAGTACCATTAAAACTTAAGGGCAAGTTTTACCGTACCGCAATTAGACTAGCGATGCTCTATGGTTATGAGTATTGGGCAGTTAATTGTGTACATGAGCAAAAAATGGGAGTTGAGGAGATGAGAATGCTTCGATGGATGTGTGGACACACGAGACTGGAAAAAATTACTAATGAATGCATCAGGGATATGACAGGAGTAGCACCAACTGCAGAGAAGATGCGAGAAGCTCGACTAAGATGGTTTGGACATGTACAAAGGAGACCATCAGAGGCACCTGTTAGGTGTCGTGAGAGTCCAGTCACTATGCATGTTAAACGAGAGATGGGTAGACCAACAAAGACTTGGAATGAAACAATTACATTTGATGTACTTAGACATTAGTGAGATTATGACAAAAGATATGGCAAAAAGGCGACAAAGGATCCATATAGCAAACCCCACTATAGTGGGATAAAGGCCCGATTGTTGTTGTTGATTGTGCGGACGAAATTCATTTTTGTGTTTGTAACGAAAATTCTAACTATTAGCTTAATTTTTATTTGTTTGTTTTTTGGTTAGATAGTTGTGCTTGTTTAAAAATTTATTGACTGTAATTTTATTTTATTTTGGACTTTTTAATGGTTAAATATTGTTGTTTTTTTAAAAATAAATAAATTTTGAACTGCAAATATCAAGTGCTACAAGAATATTATTGCATGTTATCAATATTATTTTGCTCTATTATCTCTACCATTAGAGATGCCTGTTAGACGCTGTGAGAGTCCCGTCATTAGGTGTGTTAAACAAGGGAGGGGTAGACCAATAAAGACTTGGAATGAAACTATAAGGAAAAACATGATGTACTTGGGCATTAGTGAGATTATGACAAAAGATATGACACAATAACGACAAAGAATCCATATAGCTGACCCCACTATAGTGGGATAAAGGCTTGAGTGTTGTTGTTGCTGTCTCTCTACCATTTACACATTTGTGCTCAAGTTAACAAATTTTGCATCATCTTGAGTTCTCAGAGAATGTTACATGATAAATATGAAAGTATTATTATGATCACTAGATTAGAAAAGTATTGTCAAGTTGACATTAAGATTTATTTTGATTCCCCCACGGCCACCCCCTCCACCCAATTGAAGATAACTCTTTAAAGATTTAGGTTTCATTTGGTTCGGCGTTTCGCCGCTCCGTTTGGGGCAAACGCCGCCGGAAGGCGGGTAAACAAATGAACCTCCGGCGGCGTTTGCTCCGTTTTCACCCGCCCATCTTGAGAAATACCCCAAAACACTCTGTTTGGAGAAGCCACCTCCCCCTCCGGTTCGAACACTCCGTTTCCACCCGCCGGATCGACCCGCCACCGCCGAACCAAATGAAGCCTTAGTTTAGGCGGCCAAGAAGGTAATGTGTTGGAACATGTAACTTTGTGCACGCATGTCAAGACTCAAGAAATGTATACGTGTGGGGGAGATTTTTTGTAACTTTAAAAGATAGAGAGGTGCAACGTGTAGTTTTGCAAGTTTGCAGGAGAGAGATCTCGATAAATGATCCCTTATTTACTTGTAATGTACATTTTCATGTGAGGAATAAAAGTAGTTTCATGTGTACCTCAAGGTGGCCTTGAAAGTTTGTGCTCATCATTATAGCACGACTAGCACAATTGATGTATTTACTTTTACAATGGAGACTGCATTATAAATAATAATGAAGTGATATTTGCACACCAATATCACAATATTGCCATGCGGGCACATTTAGATCGTGTAGTATTGGTACTTGGTTTTATCACTCGATCTTGAGCACACGTTGAACTCAATATCTTTCACCCACTCTTCCTAACATTCTAAACTACCTCTTTGTATAGCAAGATATTTCAAATCCATTTCCCCCTCTTTTTATAAAGTTTGAATATCTAGTTTGCTCCAGATCTAATCGTCAATCAACTGAATGTTACGAATGGAGAAACGGTGATGCAAACATGACCCCATTTTATCCAATAATTTACAAACATAGATCCGGGTTTGGATCCGGCCCAATCCACTGACGCGCATCCAACCAGGATCTGTGATCATACATGTTTCTCCTTGAAATATAACAGATGATGACACAAGACAATTAATACCATACTCATAGGTGGAATTTCAAACAATCCAGTTCATTAACACCCAAACATAGCTTTGCATGTTCTTAAGCACCCAAACATAACTCATTCATAAGAGAACAAAAACAACAGCAGGCAGTTAAAGATATATAATTGAGCTCAGAATCAGCATTCAGCAGGCCGTGGTTGCATCCTTCATCTTTACAGGGTAGATGTGCGAGTCCAAATGAGCATAAACTGGACCCCCGTGTATATCTTCTGCAGTTTTTTTTAATACTTTTAATTTTCAAAGACGAATAAGTTTAACGTAAATACATCACATAGAAATTATGAAAGGTGCAACAGCTTGAAAATAGCATACATGCGATCCCCGAGTATTAATGCCTGAAATTATTTGGAGAGTAAACAGCAATAGGAAAACTTTTTAATAATAAAATCCTACTTTTATCATTAGTTTTTGGTAATTGGGCATCATTTAGAAATGATTACCTTTTAACATTGCCACATCTGCTGCGTATTAGTTAATGAGAATAAATTATCAGGAGAAAGAAATAAAGAGAAAAATCCCTCCTATTTAAATGGCCTACCTACCCCACGACCTAGTTCAACAGTCACCCCCTTGCCATCCAGATGCACGGATCAACTGATAACCCCATCAACCCGCGCCTCCATCCAAAGTCTGATCACTAATTTTTCCTTACATCCCCTTTATGCTGCCCTCTCACCTGAACAACAACCTAATTCAACGGTCGGCAATTACAGAAGAAACGAAACTTTTTGTACTCCCCTCATACCCCTTCATGTCGCCAACCCCCGTCATGTTGCCATCTCGGCCTACCCGAAGCCCGCAAGTACCCACCCATACTCCTTCCCCCCATCACCTGATTCCATGTCTTTGTGTGCCACAGCCTGAATCCCAAATCCCTTCACTCCATTGTTTGTGTTCTCTGTTGCCGTTGACGGCCTCAGTGGGTCTTCTTTCATTGTAGTCTCTGTTGACACTTTGATGGCCTCTGTGGGTCTTCTTTCGTTGTAAAGCCAGTACCTCTGGTTTCGATAGCCCAACACATGCTCCCAATTAAATAGAATATTATTTATGCGTTGAATTGAATGTGAACATGATGGGCTTTTATTTCAGTTTATTTTTATTTATCAATGTAGAAAACGACCAAAAATATAAGAGAAAATCGGGTAATTTGATTAATCTATTTCTCATACATAAATACAAGCATTTGTACACTTATATAGGAAGAGAAAGGGAGAGAAAGATCCTCATACAAGACGTGAGACTAAAACAAAGGAGGAAGAGGGCCTAAGATGGGCCTTTCTTTTGGACCTTTAAAGAATTTTCTTCTAACACTCCCCCGCAATCTGGAGCGTACAGGTCGTAAGCACACAACTTGAACAAGAATTGGGATGTAGAACGTGAGGCAGGGCCTTTGTGATATGATCAACAACTTGATCAGTTGTCGGAACATGTTTCAACTCTAGCTTTTTCATTTGAACCATTTCCCGAATGAAGTAGCAGTCAACCTCAATGTGTTTCGTCCGTTCATGAAAAACAAGATTCTTAGCTATGTGCAAAGCCGCTTGACTGTCACAAAGTAAGGTAGCTGGTGATAAAAGTTTGACTTCCAGATCACCTAGGAGACTTTATAGCCATGTGAGCTCAGATACAACAAATGTCATCGAACGGTACTCGGCTTCGGTCGAAGAGCGAGCAACCACACATTGTTTTTTGCTGCGCCAGGTAACAAGGTGACCTCCAAAGTATGTACAAAATTCGATGGTAGAAGGAACGCCGATCGTCCAGGGAGCCAGCATATTCAGCATCTGAATACGCACCCAACGTTGGAGTAGAGGAGAGAGATTTTGTATATCAGCCCTTAATTAGGGGCTGTTTTCAAATATCTTAGGATGCATTCGACAACCTGTAGGTGAGACATCCGAAGAGAATGCATAAATCGACTGACAACCCCAACAACAAAGGAGATGTATGATCTTGTAACTGTAAGATAAATCAAATTTTCAATCAGATGTCGATAGTATTCTGGATTTGAAAGGAGAAGATCGATGTCAGAGGTATGAACACAAAACTTGTGATTGACATCCATTGGAGTATTAATCGACATGCATCCAGAGTAGCCAGCATCCCGAAGAAGATCAAGACAGTACTTTCGTTGAGATAAAATAAGTCCATCAGGACGTCTTATGATCTCTAGGCCAAGGAAGTACCAAAAATTCCCCAGATCTTTTGTATGAAAAACAGAGTACAGGCGCTGCTAAATCATTTGTATTCTCCAGCATCCTGAAGAAGGATATCATCGACATAAACTAAGAGGACAACAATATTTGTTGGTTGATGACGAGTAAATAAAGAGAAGTCCGCCCAGCTCCGAGTAAAACCAACTTCATAGACAACCCTACTGAATTTATCAAACTAGACCCGAGGAGATTGTTTGAGACCATAAATCGACTTCTTGAGGTGACAAACTCGGGACTCCCCTGTGGTCTCAAACTCGGAAGGTTGTTGCATGTACACTGTTTCTTGTAGGTCGTCATTGAGAAATGCATTTTTGATATTTAGTTGATGTAAGAGCTAGTGACAATGGACAACCAACAAGAGTAGGACACGAACCGTGTTGAACTTGGCCACCAAAGAGAAAATTTCCTTAGAGTTGAGACCATGTTGTTGAGTAAACCCACGAGCCATAAGATGGGCCTTGAGACGATCAATCGTCCCATCAGGGGCATGTTTTATCACAAAGACCCATTTATATCTGTAGAGATGGAAAAAGCCAACCGTGTATATATGTTCACTTGTATCAAATACAAACAATGAGTACAAATATATAGATGAGAGGAAGAGAGAAGAATGTCATATACAAGATGTGGGACTAAAGAGAGGAGAGAAAAACAATAAATGTTACATAATGAGCCTAGATTAAATGTGTTTTTCTAACACTCCCCCACAAGCTGGAGCGTATAGGTCATATGCACCCAGCTTGGACAAACACTGGTAGAACAGGGTACTTGATAAGGCCTTTGTGAGAATGTCAGCAACTGGATCAGTGCCCGGAACATGCTTTAGCTCAAGTTTCTTCAATTGAACTTTCTCTCGAATAAAGTGACAGTCAACTTCGATATGTTTTGTGCGCTCGTGAAACACCGGATTCTTTGCTATGTGTATGGCGGCTTGACTATCACAGAATAGAACATCAGATGAGGGGAGTTTTACTCCCAGGTTAGTAAGGAGACTTTCAAGCCATGTGAGTTCTGAGACAACCGAGGTCATCGATCGGTATTCAGCTTCTGCAGAGGAACGAGCGACCACAGCTTGTTTCTTACTTTTCCATGTAATGAGATGACCACCAAAATAAGTACAGAACCCACTTGTTGACCTCCGATCGTCCAGAGAACCGGCATAATCGACATCAGATTAAGCGACTAATGTGGGAGCCGAATCAGAGGTTTTGTAAACCAGCCCTTGACCCGGAGCTCCCTTAAGGTATCGGAGAATCCGTTCAACCGCCTGGAGATGAGAAACTCGGGGGGCATGCATGAACCGACTGACAACCCCAACGACAAACGATATATCCGGCCTCGTGACCGTTAGATAGATCAACTTTCCCACAAGGCGTCGATAGTAATCTGGGTTCTGAAGAAGCAAATCGTCATCAGAAGCATGAGCACACAGTTTGTGATTTGCCTCCATCGGTGTACAAGCTGGTTTGCAACCGGACTGACCAACGTCTTTGAGAAGATCGAGACAGTACTTCCGTTGGGAGAGTACCAGCCCGTCCGGCCGTCGTGCGATCTCGAGACCAAGGAAGTAGCGAAGATGCCCCAGGTCTTTAGTCTGAAAAACAGTGCTCAGATGCTTTTTGACCTCCTGAATCCCCTTTGAATCATCCCCAGTGAGTAGTATGTCATCAACATAAACCAACAGAAGGACGGTTCCAGTGGCCCGGTGTCGGGTGACTAGGGAGAAATCTGCAGAACTCCGAGTGAACCCCATGCCCCGAACCACCTTGCTGAACTTGTCAAACCACGCCCGAGGGGACTGTTTGAGACCATAAATGGATTTCTTGAGAAGACACACCCGAGACTCCCCTGTGGTATTAAACCCGGGCGGTTGACGCATGTAGACGGTTTCCTGGAGGTCGACATTCAAAAAGGCGTTCTTAATATCGAGCTGATGAAGGGGCCAGTGGCGGTGCACCGCCACGGAGAGAAGAACACGGACGATGTTGAGCTTAGCCACCGGAGAGAAGGTCTCCTCATAGTCAAGGCCCTCTTGTTGCGTGAAGCCACGAGTCACAAGACGGGCATTCAGTCTGACAATAGTGGCATCCGGAGCATGCTTGATGACAAAAACTCATTTACACCCAACAGAGTGCTGACCTGGAGGTAAGGGAACCAAGACCCAGGTATGGTTGGCCCAAAGGGCCGTCATTTCTTCGTCCATGGCAGCCCGCCAGCCAGGATGTTGAAGTGCCTCCTGCAAAGAGTTAGGGACAGAAACAGAGGATAATGAGGTGGCAAAGTGAAGAAGAGGTGGAGAAAGGCGATGGAGAGAGACGTAATTTGCCATCGGATGAGCGGTTGATGCAGGAGCCGGAGCAGCAGGTAGCGGAGCACCAGAGGACGAAGCCGACTGCAGAGGGGCAACGAGATGAGGAGAGCAACGAGAATATACCCGGATAACGGGTGGTGGTGGACGGGCCGGAGGTAGGGCAGGAGGAGGAGAGGATGAGGAGTGGGGAGCAGGGATGGCAGGACGAATAACGGGGTCTGGACGAGGAGCGATATCCAGATCAGAGAAGGGAAGATCTTCACGGAATGTGACATCCGCAGAGACAGTAACTTTGCGGGTAGCAGACGAATAACACACATAACCCTTTTGAGTGCGCGAGTAACCCACAAAGATATGTTTGGCGGCACGTTGAGCCAACTTGTCGATGGAAGGACCAAGGTGGTGAACGTAGCAGGTACACCCAAAACCCGAGGAGGAATGAGAAAAGGCGGAGTGGAGGGAAAGAGGAGGCTGAAGGGAGTAGCATACTGGAGGACGGAAGAAGGGAGGCGGTTGATGAGAAAACAAGCCGTGGAGAGCGCGTAGTTCCAGTATGGTTTGGGAACCCGCATTTGGAGCATAAGGGAACAGGCAACATCAAGAAGGTGACGATTCTTGCGCTCGGCGACACCATTCTGTTGTGGAGTATACAGACACGAGATTTGGTGAAGAATGCCGAACTCAGAGCAGAGAGTCACGAAGGAATGACTGGTGTACTCACGCGCATTGTCAGTACGAATAGTACGAATGGATGCAGAGAAATGAGTGTGAGTCTCAAGTATGAAGGCCCGAAAGACGCGGGGAAGCTCAGAGCGATCCCGGAGGAGATACAACCACGTCATGCGAGAGTAATCATCAATAAAAGTAAGAAAATACCGGTAGCCAGAAATACTAGTGAATTTGTACGGACCCCATATATCGGAGTGTACCAAAATAAAAGAAGCGGAGCTCCGAGTACAATGAGAAGGAAAAGAGGAACGACGTTGTTTGCCCAAAATACATGTGTCACACTGAAATGCGGGAAGAGAAACATCTGGAAGAGCCTTCCGGAGGACTGGAAGAGGTCATAGAGGCGAGGATAGTCGGAGAGTCGTCAAGGAGATAGAGCCCATTCTGCATCCGCCCCCTACCAATGATAGTCCGCGTCTGCTGATCCTGTATGAGAAAAGAAGAGGAAGTAAATATCACAGATTAATTAGAATCAGTAGTAAGACGACCAACAGAAAGTAAATTGAAAGGAGAGCCCGGAACGTGAAAAGCCAAGCGCGGAAGGAGAGAAGAGGTGAGGGGAATATCAGCACATCCAGAGACAGGAACAGATGCCCCATTGGCCACAATAATGTACTTCGGGTGAGGTGAAGACAAGTATTGAGGCGGCCGAACAGAGGTGATGTGATGAGTGACACCAGAATCGAGGATCCATCGCGGGCCAGAGGAGAGGCAGGCAATACCTTCATTGCAAATGGAGGCAGCGGAGGCAACCGAGGCAGGAGGGCGGCTAAGCAGTCCATGAAGATGCTGGAGCTGAAGACGAACCTCGTCGAGGTCAGTACGAGTGGAAGAGGAGTCAGTCGCAGCAACAGCGGCTTGCGGACGAGGAGGGCGGCCATGTTTGCGGTAGCATGTGGCTTCAAGATGCCCATCTTTGCCGCAGAACGAGCACTTAGGCCGCGGTCGGCTACCCCGACCTAGGCCGCGAGAGTCAGAGCGGCCTCCACGAGCAGCAGATGGAAGAGACAATAAGGGAGCAGGGGCCTGCTGAACAAGGGCCGGAGAAGGTGGCCCGGGCACATCCGGAGGCGGGGAGACCTTGAGAAGCATAGAGCACACATCGGAGAAAGATGGGGTGACAGTAGAGGAGAGAATGTGAGCCCGTACACTGTGAAGATGATGCGGGACCCGGGCCATCATCATGGCTATACCCACAGCTTCCGTTTGGGCACGTTGGGCAGCAAGATCCAGAGTAGGAGGCTGATGGTGGATCCAAGGCTCGACCAGAGACCGAGCCTGAGCAACAAAGGACGTCAGATCGGTCGCGCCACTGCTATCAAGGGCCTGAAGAGCAGTGATAATGTCATACAGATGGTGAAGACTATCCTTGCCAGAGTAGAGTAGAGTCCCACATGCCTTTGGTCTCATGGTACATGGCCAGGCGATAAGATTCGCCATCCAGAGAATTAAGAAGTCAAGTCTGCACCCGACCATCATTGTGTAACCACTCATCAGTAGGAGTACCGGTAACGGCCTGAGTCAAGTGATGAAGGAACCCCTTGGATTGCAGGACACGGCGAACAGAGTGTGCCCATTTTACAAAATTTTTCTTGCCGGTCAGAGAGATTGTAGTAATACGAAGCTCATCGCGGACTTTCGGGAGAGAGGCCGGGCGGTCAGCAGGAGGAACCGCCGTACCAACGGAATCAGCAGAGGAGGTCATGGAGAAGGGAGGCGGCCAGGAGAACAGACCGGGCAGTAAAGAAGACCGCGCGACCAGAGCAGAGACCGCCCAGGCACGAGGGGAAGTCACCAATCTGCGAGAGGAGACCGCGACCAAAGGCGGAGGCCGGGAGAGAGAGCAGGCCGCAGAAGACAGAGAGAGGCCGCGAAGAAAGGAAGGAGGAGAAGACCGCAACCAAAATGCGGGAAGGCAGGAGGTCGCACGGTCTGGCTGAGCACAGCAGCGGTCGAAGAAACAGGAGGCCGGCGGCAGTTAGAGAGAAGAGACCGCGAGTAGGGAAGACTCGAGCGGAAAGAGAGAAGAGACCGCAACGCCCGGGACCAACCCGCAGGAGAGGCAGGCCGCAGAAAAGGCAGGCCGCAGACGAGGCAGGCTGCAGAAGAGGCAGGCCGCTGCGAGTTGGAGCAGGCCGCAAGAGAGGTAGTCCGCAGCGAGGAGAAGCAGGTCGCTGCGAGCTAGGTCAAGCCGCAGCGAGCTGAAGCAGGTTGGGAGAGAGAGGCAGATCAGCAGGACGCAGGCTGCAGCGACCTGTACCAGGCCGGAAGAAAGACATGCCGCAGAGAGAGAGAGAGAGAAAACAGGCCGCAAGAGACAACGATCTGTAAGAGAGAGAGGGAAGGTGGACCCGAGGAGAGAGAGAGAAGGGGAAGGCTATAAAAGGCCTGATGGGAGGGGTGGAACCACGGAGAAGAAGCGGAAGAAGAGGAGCGGAGCGGACAGGAACGCAGGCCACAAGAAGCCGGGCGGGTAGCGAACAGAAGACAGGCCGCGCGGGTAAGAAAGGGGAAGCCGCTCAGGGAGAATTGGTGGCTCTGATACCATGTAGAGATGGAAAAAGCCAACCTTGTATATATGTTCACTTGTATCAAATACAAAGAATGAGTACAAATATATAGATGAGAGGAAGAGAGAAGAAGGTCTTATACAAGATGTGGGACTAAAGAGAGGAGAGAAACAATAAATGTTACATAATGAGCCTAGATTAAATGGGCTTTTCTAACAATATCCAACACAACAATGCCCTGGAGAAAGAGAAACCAGATCCTATGTTTGGTTAGCCCAGGGGGTAGTCATTTCTTCTTCCATAACCGCCTACTATCCTGGGTGTTGGAGAACCTCCTGCACAGAGTTAGGTGCAGAGATGGAGGATAATGAAGTTGCAAAGTGTTGCAGCGCCGAAGATAGACGATGTAGAAATACATAATTTGCCACGAGCCAGATCAACAAGCCATATGATGCTAGAGGTGGAAGGCGACTGCAACGAAGCGGCGAAGAGAGGAGGACGACAAGTATAGACACGAAGGAGAGGTGGTTTGTTCGAACCGGGAACAAGATTTGGGAGGAGAGGTGGGGGAGGAGACGTAGCTGGGATGATAGGTCATGTTAATGACGGTGGTGGAAGTGGGAGGTTTGGAGTAGAGAAAAAGGGTTGGTCATGCAAAAAAGTAACATCGGCAGAAACAACCATCTTGCGAGTGGTGGGAGAGTAGCACACATATCCTTTTTTGATTACGGGAGTAACCTACGAACATATGTTTGGTTTCCCGAGTAACGAACCTGTCAGTGGAGGGTCCAAACATATGGACATAGCAGGTACACCCAAATATTCGAGGCATGGGAGGGAAGGACGGTGTGGAGGGGAAGAGAAGACTAAATGAAGTGACATGGTTGAGGACGAAGAAGGGGAGACAGTTGATGAGATGACACGCAGTGGAAACAACAAAGTGCCAATAAGCCCTAGGAACCTGCATTTGAAACATGAGAGAGCGAACAACATCAAGAAGATGTCTATTTTTGCGCTCAGCCACACCATTCTATTGGGGAGTATAAGCACACGTAGTCTGATGAATGATCCCAAACTCAGAGCAGAGAGCATCAAACGCATGACTAGTGTATTCATGAACATTATCAGTTCAGAGTGTTTTATATACTGGAAAATTGTGTGCGTGTCTCCAGAATAAAAGCGCGGCGTATTCCCTTTGGCTATATAATCGTGCGGTTTCTGGGAATTTCAAACCAGGATAGCTTCAGATAGTTGCTGCACCCCGTTCATTGGATTGTATGTTTGGATGCATTCTTGTACTCATAGCTTTCTTTTAGTGTTGGTCGTTGATCCATTGCATCTGTTTGTGATTGTTTGCATTGCATATATGGTAAGTCATCACGTGCTTGTCACATGTATATTTTTATACGTTAGTTGTTATCAGAGTCCCAGGTTCAAGCTTTATTTTGATACACAATAGTAGAATCTATTTGTTCATTTATGGCTAGGTATCATCGTTATCCCTCTCCTATTTGATAAATTTGAATTTGTCTATACTAGACTCCATAAAGCTTTTTTTTGGGAAGTCATCATGTTATTATAATTATTATCTTCATCTCCAACCCATCACTCATGGCGATCCTGTTGACCCTTTGACACAACTTGATTATGATAAGAGCGACGACTATGATGATCGTCAGTTCGAGGATAGTCTCGGATATAGGTTTTGTAGAGTTGCCCCACTATTTTATGTATGTCGAATCCCAAGTTTTTTAGCTATTGGCTTGTGGGCATAAGATATTATCTAAATCACCTTGAGTTATTCGGCAAGCGTTGCGCCAGGTTTGCAAAATTTTGACTACTAGGTCATGCGAGAAAGTACTAGGATAGGAATGAGAGGACCTTTGTGCAAGATCTTCTTCGCCCCATCACCGGTTGGGTGGAGATGAAGCGTAGATTGTGTCACAGATATCTGTTGATATCATATTAGTTTTGCCTCCTCGAATATTAGTTTCATCTCTCGTGTGCTTGCTTGTATTGTACTCAGGGTTAGGGCATCATAAGTCCACGACCTATAGATTCGTCCTGCATCACAAAGCTTAAGTGATGTGGAATGGAGATGCGGACCCGCAACCGAGGACAAGTTTTGGGCCCGTTCGGGGCCACTGACTATTTATCATATATGGTGTGTCCGAATCGATGATCCGACTCCACAGATCCATCTGACCCATCATTCTGACACGATTTCATATATTTGTTATTTTTGCATTAATTTTGATGTGCTCGGGTTACCCCACCTCAGGTCAATCATAGTCGTTGATGGTGGAATGCCCTAATTCTCTCTTTATTATAAATAGAGTGTTAGGAGGCTATTGCAGATTTTGGAGATTGAGAATCCTGGAATCCCGCGATCATCCCACAGTGCCGACTCCGTAGAACCCAAGGTGATGACTCCTAGGCGCTTATCTTCATCCTCAAAGTATTACCTAACCCTAGCAGTTTTATTTTCTATTGTTGTTTATGTCGGCACTATACCTGCAATAGTTGTTCATTTTATTTGTTATTAATATCGACGTTCGTGTGATTTACATGGTTTATTCTGTGTGTGCTTAAAAATCATTGCGCCTCTGTCATCTACTGAATTGAAACTCGTTTTCCTTAATTATTGTTTATGTTCGCTTGCACCTCTGCCAACTTTATAAAATTAATTGCAGTTGTAAATTTTGAGCGGACTGCTCTTTGCACTAGCATAATACTTCATCGTATATTAGGTTGCATTTAGAGCATCATCCCAAGTTGTCCCTACCCTGCATCAAATTGGTATCAGAGCCCCAGGTTAGGGCCACTTGCATGTTACATAGTGGTAGGGATTATCGTCAGTACATGTCGAATCACAATCACATCGACGATAGGACCGCCAATTCACAGTCAGACATGACGTCCGCAGAGTTTCAAAGACTCGTTCTCAATCGATTTGATCGGATGGGAGCCCAGTTCGAAACCCCTAGGGCTATATCACTAGGGTTAGCCTCTTGAGGATCCTCGAGGTGCTACATCTCCTCCTGTGAGATGTGGTAGAGACATCCCTCGCCGAGACCCCCCTCCTCTTGAGAGAGGGAATTTTCCTCGTGGATACGAATATCGGCTAGACCCAAGGAGAAATCACCGCCCTCCTGATGTACCACGTCCACCACCCCCACCTGGTTGTAGAGATCGATCACGATATGATTATGACTATGATAATGAGTATAGTGACTACTGCGAGCCACACCGTGGGATAACTCCTGAGGAGGATGACATCACTCGGCGTATCCGCATTGACGCTCTCTCCTTCGATGGTCACTTGGACCCGATAACGTTTAGTGATTGACTCATGGACATGAACAACTATTTTGACTTGTTTGAGATGAGCGACGAGAGGCATGTACGATTCACCAAGATGAAGTTGATCGGCCAAGAAAAAATATATTGGTCAAATCTGGAGAGGTTTATTGAGCGTGATGGCTATTACCCCATCACCCGATGGGACGAGAGGAAGCGCGCTTAAGACATAAGTACCTTCCAAATCAGTTTTTAGATCAACTTTACGCGCTGCGTCAGGGGACCTCTCCGTTGCTGATTATATGTCACAATTTGACGAGTTGGTGGTTCGCAGTGATATTCAGGAGGAGCCCATCGCCATTGCAACACGCTTCCGGACTGGGCTTAGGGCTGACATCCGTAGGGAGCTGATTCCCCATAGGATTGAGACAGTAGACCAAGTTTTTCAGCTTGCTCAGGAGTACGAATAGTATTTGTGCACTGCGGGCCCGAGGCAAGTCACCTCTCGACTTGATGCCACACCAGCTAGGAGACCCTCCTACCACGACTATTGACACCCCTCGCGCTCCTGCAGTGGTCTGCAGCGAGCGGGCCACTGCGAGCACAATAAATCGACGAGAAGGCAAATACAGAAGCAACAGCGGCGGGCTGCAACGATCAAGAGGATATGACGACCAGGACTGTGAGCAGGCCGCAACTAGAACTCTAGAGTTCGCACAGATTAGAGCAACGAAGCGGGAATGAGCAGACCGCGGCAAGCAGACCGTGGATCCAAAGAAGGTAGTGGGACCCACGTAGTAGAGTAGGAAAAGTATAGAAGCAGGATTAGAGGAAGGAGGGGTGGATCCGAGGGAGGAAGACAAGTTGCGGTTAGAACTCCGCAGTCCGCAGAAACAGGAGCCAAGGGAGGCAAGCAGGGGCGGATCCAAGGGGGGGCCCATGGGGGCCCGGGCCCCCCCCCCCAAAATTTTTTTTTAAAAATATCGTATATATTTTATCTTTATTATATTATATTTTTATTATATCTTATTAAAATAGTGCATCCATTCAATTCCCATCTCTGCAATGTCTCCTCTCCCGCTGCACGCCTCAGACGCCTGCACGCTGCCCAGTGTACTCATCTCTGCTCTCCCGCCGCAAGCTACCCTAATCTCTGCTAAAAGCATGACTGCCACGCCTTCTTTCTCCTCCCCCGCACGCCACCCTCACCTCCCGCTGTCGCGTTTTGCATCGACTGCCACCCCCGTATAACGCTACCTCCTTAGCTCCTCTACACAGCCCCGACCCCTGCCTAAACTCTTCTCCACATCGCGACAGAGCTCCTCCTTCAGTCCTCCTCCTTGCTCACGACAGAATCCTGCACCCGGCAAGTTCCTCTTCGGCTCTTCCTATATTCAGCCTCCCTTCTCCACGACGAAGGTATGAGCGTTTTATTACCTTTCTTGTTGAGTGTTTTATTACTGCATAATTAGGATTAAATTTCTTCTTCTTATACAGTGAGAACAAAGGTTTTGTGATCTGAGAACTGCAGTGATTGATTTTTTTTAGACTTCAACGATGATGCTAGCATGTTTTTTTGTTATGAAATCAGTTGGTATTGTTAAATCGATTGGTATGCACTTATATATTTATCGATTTTTTCTTACCACCGATAGTTATAGTCTTTTTGTTGCATGAGTACTTGATTCAATATAACACACATTGATCCTAGTTTTGATCAAAATCTTTAAATCGATTGGTATGCATTTATAGTAAATAAGAAATTTATGTGTTTAATACTCAATTGCAGCATTATCAACTCGATATTCCTTCTCATAAGGACTTTAAAAGTTTATCTACAATTTCCAAGTTGTATGAGAAATTGGTGGAAACGAAAAAATCGAAAACCTACTATCTTATTGACAAATTGATTCGTCTCATTTTGACTCTTCCGTTCTCAACAGCAACCACAGAAAAGTCATTCTCTGCTATGAAACTTGTTAAAACGAGACTTCATAACAAGATGGAAGATGAATTGCTTGCAAATTGCATGACTTTATATATTGAGCGAGAAATAGCGGAGAAAATTGACAAATATTGTATCATAGATGAATTTTATGAAGTAAAAAATCGTCGTGCACAATTGAAGTGACATGTATATGGTTGTTTGTATCTTTTTTGGCTTATTGAAAATATATGTTATGTTTTGTCAAAAAACTGTCTATATATTTTTTACATTAAAAATTTTATTTTAAAATTTATTTGGCTTCGCTTGGTGACTGGGCCCCCCTAGCTAAAATTCCTGGATCCGCCCCTGGAGGCAAGCAAATAGAAGAGAGCTAACCGCCCAGAGCAGAACACAAAGAAATTATTGCAGGACCGTATAGCTCCGATAAAATGTAGAAAAGCATCCAAAAATATTGAGAGAAAATCTGGTAATTTTATTAATCCATTTCCTATACATAAATACAAGCATTTGCACACTTATATAGGAAGAGAAAGATAGAGAAAGATCTTCATACAAAAGAATAAAACAAATGAGGAAGATGGTCTAAGATGAGCCTTTCTTTTGGGCCTTTACACGAATTTCTTCTAATAATCCATAAACTATTTTATGCTAAATTTTCATGTGGATTTAACAAAAGTCAAAACTTCTCTAGGTATTCACTCGCAGTTGCTTTTATTTTATGAATCAAGGGCTTAGGCCACCATTCAAGAAGATAATCCCCTCAAAATTAGAATTTCAAAAGATGAAAGTGCTGCTTAGGCTCTGTTTGGCGCGGTGGGGATGAGTGAAGAAGCAGTGGTGGAATAATCAGCTGTTTTGCAGAGTGGTGACAGAATCTTTGAAACTGTTTGGAAGAACAGTGTTTGCAGTGTTGTTTGCAATTTCTACCTGTTGACCTAGGGAACAAAAACAATCTATGCATTCTCGCCGACGTGCGTCGGGAGGAGGAGATGGTGCCCAACGATCAGGGGCGAAGTGAAGTTCACTATTACGTTTTGGACGAGACCTGGTCGTCGACGGCAGCGAGAAGAGTACCCAAGATTGATCCTGTCCTGTTCTTCCAATCTATTATCTGAATTTCGGCCACCACCTCGCCTTCCTTGGTTGCGACGGGGATGTCCGGCCCAAGCTTCCTCCTCGCGACACCTGGGCGGCTCGACGCCATGAGAAGACGACGGAGGGAGGCCCGACAAAGAATTGGAGGAGGGTTTTTCCTCCGTGAAATCGCGGAGGCGGAGGGATCATGAGGGAGGCAGAGGAGGAGGGTTTTTCCTCCGTGAATCGCAACCCGCGATTTGAAGTCGTGAAAATTTTTCACGACTCCAAATCGCGGGAATTTCACGATTCTTTCGCGGGGGCTGTTTGCATTGCGCCTGCAAGAAATCCTGCTTGGCGCCACTTCTCTAACAATCGCGGTCCCCCACTCCCAAATCGTGGCGCCAACAAAGTCCTAAAAATAATAAAACAATTCTTTACTTGATCTTACTTTTAAGATGAAAAATAATAAGTCATGCATCGGGTTAATAATGCTTGCTTATAAACACGAAAAGGGCAAATGGGGAATATGCACATGGCCCAAAATGCATATGCAATAATAAAAGTGGAGGCGACGGAATGAGCGATGCTCGTGCGCACTACTAGCCAACGTATGCCGCCATGTAGGGATCTGTGTCCTCATCTATGCAGTCATGACAGAATGAGCGATGTTCTTCCAGTCATGATATTATGCATGTTTTCTTGAAAAGTGGTGGTGCGTTTATGAGGACAAATGACATAATGACAAAGTCATAGTGGTGATAATCGGGTTGTAGGTCGAGCTTGGAGAATAATATCACAATGCGCAATTCATCAAATAACTCCTAGATGACCGATATAGGGGGTACTTATTCAGAATGATCACCTTGTTGAGCTTAAGATAATCCACACAAAACCACCAACTATCATCCTTCTTCCAGATGAGAGTGATTGTAATGGAGAAGGGGCTAGCACTAGAGCGGATTATAGAAGGTGTGAGAAAGACAAGAAGAATGGGGGATTATAGAGGAAGAATATGGGGAAATGAGACCAAATGATACTCAATGTCACTATTTTTCATTGATATATTTTCAACATTGTTTTTGTTGTCTTTTTTATTTCATTCACGTTTTGTTTTCACTCATTTTATTCACACGCAGTTTGTCTTTGAAATAACTTATTCAATTGGATGCCCAAAAAGATCCTAGATAAATAGGTTTGACAATTTCGTATAGTTAGGAGAAGAAATGCTCGATCTTAGTTAATTATTGCACACACAAAATATCTTATCTTAATTAATTATTGTCATTGTCTACTTCACTCTCATTGACGACGCACTAGGATATTCCTCTGAGAATGTCTTCCTCCTTGAAGGTGCCTTCTTCGTCTCCTTCGATGAATGTGACTTCCTCGACGACGCCTTCACAAGCTCCTACAATGAATGTGTCTCCATCCCCGACTAAACTTACGAACACGTCTCCCTCTTTGACAACCACCTCGCCAACGACATGTATTCTTCCTCAGATAGCCCAATACACCTTTGTTGTACCCCCAATTCCACATATTAACCAATCACCCCATCAGCCGACACCTCCATCCAAAGCGGATCACCAACGTTCCCTTACACCCTCTTCATGTTGTCATCACATACATAAAGACTGTTATACTGTCCTATATCCATATTTATACTCCAAGCCTAGCGTTTGTATCTGGTAACTTTTTGATACTCTTACAATGCTCCCAATTTAATAAAATATTATTTATACGCTAAACTGAATGCTGACATAAGGGAACCTCCAACCTTTTCATTTTACCATTGCTAAATTTGCTTGTTGATTTAGCAAAACATCTCTTGATATTTACTCACTATGCATTTGAGAATAACCCTCTCGGAATTCAAAAAACAATACATGGTAGACTTGGTAGTTCTGTTGGAAACGTGTATAGGCACTCCCGCTCAATCCCAACTCCACAATCGATTCCACTCAACTCCAAACCACAAGTCCAAAATTGCGAGACCGCCACAAACCGCGCGAGCTCCCCTTGCGAGATGGCCTGCACGCGAGACCAACACACCAAACCGCAAGATCACCTCGGCAACACCTCCTCACTGGCGGGTTGAAGACAACCCGGCGAGACCAACGCCTTCACGCAAGCTGGTGCAGGCGAGAACCTCATCTAAACCGCGAGACCACCCATGCTTGCGGCTAGACCACTACACGCGAGCGCGCATCCCGCAACTACCACTGGCGCGGGCGAGATCACCACTTGAACCGCTAGCACAAGCCGCGCGACTTGGTTGACAAACCGCCCGGACACACACCAGCGCTGCAACGCTCCTCTCTCTATCCTCTCTCAAACGAGAAATCCGGGAATGGGAAGGAATTTCACTTTCTCATCAAAAACAAATGAACTACATACATGCCTATTTATAGGCAACCAAAATCAACCACCTTCTCTCTCCTATTTAATACACACTCTCTCTCTTATTAATTATCCATACATAAAATAATATTAAAGTTCAAACCTTGACTGGTCAACAAAACAAAAGTCCAACACACTCCCCCTCAAACTTGGCAGCACATGCCGAGTTTGCTCCTCAACTTCAAAAATGTCTCCACCTTCAATGCCTTGGTGAAAATATCTGCGACCTGCTCTCCGGTGGGGCAATGTACCACTTCAACCGTCTTCAGCTCCACCTGCTCACGGAGGAAATGGTACCTCGTCTCGATGTGTTTGCTACGCCCATGTAGCACCGGGTTCTTTGCGAGTTGGATGACCGACATGTTATCAACATACATCGTCATAGGCCCATCCTGCGGATGATGTAGCTCCTCCATGATGTTCCTCAGCCAGATCGCCTGGCAGGTACAGGCTGTTGCTGCTATGTACTCCGCTTCGCATGAAGACAAGGCAATCGTCGCCTATTTCTTCGAACTCCATGAGAACACTCCCGTTCCCACATGAAAAACGTATCTGAAAGTGCTCTTCCGATCGTTCACATCTCCTCCATAGTCACTGTCTGAATACCCGACTAACTACAGCTCCTCTCCCGTAGAATACTTCAGGCCGTGTCCCCTCGTCCCGTTCACATATCTTAGGATCCTCTTCGCTGCCGTGAAATGGTCCTGCTTCGGTTCCTTCATGTACCTGCTTACAACTTCAACAGCGTACATGATGTCCGGCCTGGTGAAGGTCAAGTAGCGTAAGCTTCCGACCAGACTCTTGAACATCGTGGGGTCAACCGCTCCTTCCTTCGAGTCCTTCCTTAGCTTCAGCCCTGGATCAGCAGGAGTGGAGATAGCCTTGCTATCCTCCATCCTGAATTTCTTCAGGATCTCTTCCGCGTACTTCCTCTGCGAGATTATGATGCCGTCTCCTCTCTGTTGTACCTCTACTCCCAGAAAATAGTTGAGCTCACCAAGGTCCGTCATCTCGAACTCCTTCTTCATGGTCCTCTTGAACTCCTCAAACATCACGGGGTTGTTGTCGGTGAAGATCATGTCGTCTACATATAGACATATGATCATCATGTCCCTACCCTTCTCCACCTTGGTGTATAAAGCATACTCATAGGGGCACTTCTTATAACCGTGTTTCTGGAGGTAGACATCAATCCTCCCATTCCAGGCACGAGCTCCTTGCTTAAACCCATAAAGAGTCTTGTCCAGCTTGCAGACTTTTCTCTCCTGCCCCTTTACCGCATACTCTGGAGGCTGTGTTGGAACACCCTATTACTAATTTGCGTCAGGATCACTATGTCTCTAGGAATCTGTGTTTGACCTTCTGTATAGTTTAATAGGTCAATTAGAATTGAGTCTAAGGGTTAGAAGTCTAGGATTGGAAGCTGCCCTGAAGACCAAGATTTTGTCTGGAGAGTAAGTCTAATCGTCGAGCTCAGCACGACGTTTCGTCGAACTCCGGTCGACGATCGTCTAGCTCAACTTCTGCAGATCATCGAGCTCCATTCGACGATCGCTGAGCTCAACCTCATAATATCGTCGAGCTCCACTCGACGATCGCTGAGCTCAACTTCACCATGTTGTCGAACTCCATTCGACGATCGGTGAGCTCAGGTCGACGATTTTGACTCTGTACTGGATCTTTATCTCTGAGCTCAGTTCGACGATCTTTGAGCTCAGATCGACGATTATGTTGCTGATTGAATTTTCCAGTTCGCTGAGCTCAGCTCGACGATAGCAGAGCTCAGTTCGACGTTTTTAGTTATCCTTCAGAATTCAAATTCAAATCAGTTAGAAGTTATTCTGCATTTAATTCAGAAGATCTGCTAGCCGTTTTCATTTACTTCTGGACCAAGTTTCAAGGGATTTTTCAAGGAATAATTCAGTGGACTTTCCTTCAGAAGAAATTATGAAATTAAGGACTGTAATCAATGCAGACCAACGGCTATCTTTGACAAGTGATATTCTATTCTGGCACAGAGAATAAAAGACAGAATGTTTTTGAATGAAAAAAAGATGAAATACAGAGATTGACAAGAAGAAAGAACACACAACTCAGAATACAGAGACTCTTTCAAAATCTTCTGTCAAGGAGAATTCTGTAGAACACTCATCAAAGAGATCAAGCTTTCAAAAATTATTCAGATCTCTTCAGCTCTAAAAGTGTTCAAGGCCAACATCATTTCAAGACTCCAGACACTCAACATTTCAGTCATTGCTGAAATCATCTTTTGCTGGAGATCTACCTTTGAAGGCCTATCACCCTCAGCAAAGCTTTTCTTCCTGAAGATTTCAAGGATTCAGGGGGAGCTTTGACATCAATCCACATAGTCTTCTCAGTTGATTGAGAAAGAGAAGACTGCCATCACTCTCTCACCCCCACTCTGTAAAGGGTTTTTCAAACTCCCTTCAAAAGTTTGAATCTGGTTTTTGAGCACCTTGTCAAAAGCTCATT
This sequence comes from Platanthera guangdongensis, assembly GCA_039583875.1. Taxonomy (NCBI): domain Eukaryota; kingdom Viridiplantae; phylum Streptophyta; class Magnoliopsida; order Asparagales; family Orchidaceae; genus Platanthera; species Platanthera guangdongensis. Next base: position 177,646,635 of record CM077160.1, read on the forward strand.
GGTGGCAAGACACCTGATCAAAAAATCTGCTTTGGTTTTTGAGCACCTTATCAAAAGCTCATTGGTGCCCAGGACACCTGATCAACTCATCCTGCAGTGGATTCCTACCTAGGGTGGTAGAAGAGTGGATGTACCCAAGTTTGGGGAACCACTATATTTCCTTGTGTCCTCTGGTTCTGCTTGTTTTATTTTTGTTTCTGGCCTCGATTTTTCTGTGTTAAATTATTGCATAGCTTAGTTCTGTGATTAGATTTATAATTGCTTCCCTGCTCACACATATTACAACAATTGTTGTAAAGCTTTGCAAAAGTTTTCTTTGTGTTTTAAAAAACACCATATACTCTATTCACCCCCCTCTAGAGTATATCAGATCTAGTTTCCCTTTCAATTGGTATCAGTCTCAGGTTGGTTAAACATACCATACATGATTGGTTGTACAGGCTAACACCTGAACCCAAAGATCCCAAACTAGATCTGTTTTCTTTTGTATTTTATTATTAGATTTTGTTTGCACAAATCATGGCCCAAAACAAAGATTATGCAAGCACCAGACCTCCAGTGTGCAATCTGTCAAAGTTTGCACTTTGGAAAGCAAGGATTAGACTCTACATGAATTCTATTGACGAAGATATTTTTAATTCTGTTTTGACAGTGTGTCCAAGACCCCCAGAAAGTACAAGTACAAATGCTGTTCCACCTCCATCAGGAACAGATGCTGACATCAAAAAGTGGAAAGTAGCTGATGCGAAGACTATGAACATTCTAGCCCAGACAATGTCAGATGACATTTTTCAAAAGGTAGCTGAATGTAATTCAGCCAAGGAGATTTGGGACAAGCTCTCAGAAATAGTTTCAGGCTCAGCTGATGAGAGAAAGGACAGAAGATCCCATCTCATCTCCCAATATGAGAACTTCAAGAAAGGAGAAACTGAGTCAGTGGGAGACATGTACAATAGATTGAGTCTAATTGTCAGTGAACTAAGGACATTGGACAAAGAGATTTCTCTGACAGAACTCAATGACAAGATCCTAATGTGCTTCCCCAGCACTTGGGATTCAAGGATCTGGTCAATCAAAGATGCCAGAAGTCTGAATGAGATCACCACTGAAGCCTTGTTGGGTAAGCTCAAATCTTATGAGCTACTCATCAAGAACAGAGAGGAAGAACAGAAGGCTGCTTCACCAGCCACAAGAAAAGAGAAGACTATAGCATTCAAGGCAACTGAGGATCTGCCTGAAGAAAAAGGAACAGACAATGATGAACTTCTCAGCTTGTTGGCCAAAAGATTCTATAAGATGGCCAGAAAGGACTTCAGAAGAAGATCATACAAGGAGCAGGATAAGCCAAGGTATGACAAGTCCATTGGCAATAACAAAGACATTATTTGCTTTGGTTGCAGGAAACCAGGGCATATAGTTCCTGACTGTCCAGAGAACAAGAACAAGGACAGAAGAGACAGAAAAGAGAGAAGAAAGGAGAAAGACTCCAAAAGGAGTGGCAATAGCAAACCTTCTTTCAGCAAAAATAAGCATACAAGGAAAGGGTTTGTTGCTGAATCCTGGAGTGAGACTGAAGAGGAGTCAGAAGCCTCTTCCAGCTCTAGTGATGATGAGGATGATGCAGAGGAAAAGGAGTTCTGCATGATGGCAATTAATGCCTCACAACACAACTCAGAGGAAGAGTAGTCAGAGTCAGACTCAGAGACTCAACCTGAAGAAGATCAGGTAATCAGCTCTTTTGATTTTACTTCAGAAGATTTTAAATCTGAATTTAAAGCACTATGTTTAGACCTGCTAAAGTCTGAGAAAGAGATCATCTCTCTCAGAAATCAATTATCTGAACAAAATGTTTTAAAGTCAGAAAACCTCAAACTCTCTCAGGAGTTGGAGAACTATAGGGAACAGATAGCTTCACTGAAAAGTGAGCTCTCTGAGGCCAAGAAGCTTGAAGAATCTCTCAATGGGAGAAGCATCAAGCTGATGGACATCACAAGCACAGTGAACTCAAGATTCAATAGTACACTGGGCTTGGGTGCCTCATCCAGCCAACCTATTGTTCTAACAACTCCTATCAAGTTCATTTCTGACAAGGGAAAGAGAGTTGTAGAGGTTGCCAGAAAAAATTCTGATCTGCCTCAAAAAACTAAGTCCCAGCACAAATCATCGAACGGAGATCGACGATCGCCGAATGAAGATCGACGATCGCCGAACGCAGCTCGACGATCTCAGGAAAAATCGTCGAACGCAGATCGACGATCTCAACCAAAGTCGTCGAACGCAGGTCGACGATCCCATATACCTGACCTCAGCCATAGTCGACCGTCGAACGGAGCTCGACGATCTGATCCACGATCGTCGAACGCAGCTCCAAGATCGTCGAACAGAGGTCAGAGCTCTGGAAATTTTTTCAAAGGCAAGCCAAAATTGAATCCTAAGGGTTTTTCATCCCAAACCTTTAACCCTTATACTGAATGGATTATACCTCCAAGGAGATACCATCCTGAAGGATATAAGAGTCAGCCAGGGATGTCTTTCATTTCTGAATTTAGAGGTTATCAACCTAGGCCCAAGGTAAACTGGGTCAAAAACAAGTGAATTGCTTTATGTGCAGGTGAAGATCTATCCAACATCTAACCAGCAATGATATTTGGATAGTGGGTGCTCTAAGCACATGACAGGGAACAAGGACAATCTCAATTCCTTTAGAGCCAAGCTTGGACACAAAGTTATCTTTGGTGATTCCAACTTTGGACAAACTAAAGGATATGATGCAGTCCAGATTGGTTCAGTAACCTTCAAAAAGGTAGCATATGTGGAAGGACTGAAGCACAACCTAATCAGCATCAGTCAGCTATGTGATGAAGGCTACCAGGTGACCTTCAGCAAAACCTTATGCAAAATCAAGTCAGAGGACAACACAACTGTGTTGACAGGTAAAATGAAAGGTAACATCTACCTAGTAGATTTTCTTTCATCTACTATAGATATCTGTTTATTCAATTCAGTCTGTAGACCAAATGTATTATGACATAAGAGACTAGGACACCTAAACCTTAGAACTATTGCTAGGCTATCCAAGGACAACCTTGTTAGAGGACTACCTTCTGGCCCCTACAAGAAGGAAGGACTCTGCAAGGCTTGTCAATTAGGCAAGCAAACTAAAAACAGTTTTAAGTCACTTAATAAGAGTGATTCACCTAGGATATTGTATCTGTTACACATGGATCTATTTGGACCCATCACAGTACAAAGCCTAGGAGGGAAATCCTACACTTTAGTAATTGTAGATGACTTCTCTAGATTCACTTGGGTGTTCTTTCTAAGGAAGAAGTCTGATAACTTTAAGTGTCTGACAGAGTTTCTCAAATGTATACAGATTGAGTTCAATACTCACATTGCCCTGATCAGAAGTGATCATGGGACAGAGTTTGATTCTCTTCTTATGCAAGAGTTCTGTCAGAGTGAAGAGATCAGACATACTTTCTCAGCTCCTAGAACTCCTCAACAAAATGGGATAGCTGAAAGGAAAAATAGAACCCTTATTGAATCTGCCACTACATTGTTGTCAGATGCTCATCTACCTCTATCCTTTTGGGCAGAGACAGTGAACACCTCCAACTATGTGCTGAATAGAAGTCTGATATACAAACTAAAGGGAAAGACTCCCTATGAACTACTCAAAGGGAAGAAACCTAAAGTTGACTATTTCAGAATTTTTGGATGCATTTGCTATATTCACAATAATGACAAGAAATACTTAGCAAAATTTCAAGCCAAAGCTGATGAAGGAGTGTTTCTAGGATACTCCATGATCAGCAAGGCCTATAGGGTCTATAATAAATCATCATTGAAAATTGAGGAATCTGTTCATGTTTCTTTTGATGAAACTAACATGTCTTTCAAGGAGAAGATTTCTTCTACCATAGAACCTTTGCAGGAACACTCTCTAGTTGAAGATATGAACAAGTTACAGGTTGCTCAAGAGAATGAAAGCAGTGAAGATGAAGGGAATGCTCAACACATTGAAGCACCACCTGAAGAGCCAGTTGTTGTACCACAAGAGGAAACAACAACACAGGTTGGTGAACAATCAACACCCCCTGTTGATTTAGTAACATCAAGAGACCATCCAATTACCCAAATAATTGGGGAACTCTCAGCTGGTGTGCAAACCAGAAATCAGGTCAACCAAAACCTGTTGCACACCTGCTTCCTTTCTCAAATTGAACCTCAGTCCATTCAAGATGCAGAGCAAGATCCACACTGGATCATTGCAATGCAAGAGGAGTTGCATCAATTTGAGAGGAACAAAGTATGTGAACTAGTGCCAAAGCCAAAGGATCATTCCATTGTTGGAACAAAATGGGTATTCAGAAACAAACTAGATGATCAAGAAGTAATAATAAGGAACAAGACAAGGCTAGTTGCCCAGGGATATTCTCAAGAAGAAGGAATTGACTACGACCAGACCTTTGCACCTGTTGCAAGATTGGAAGCCATCAGAATTTTTCTAGCTTATGCAGCTCACAAAGGCTTCAAGGTTTATCAGATGGATGTCAAGAGTGCTTTCTTGAATGAAGACATCAAAGAGGAAGTCTATGTCAGACAACCTCCAGGTTTTATCTCTCCAACTTACCCTGATTATGTTTTTAAACTACATAAAGCATTATATGGTCTCAAGCAAGCTCCTAGAGCATGGTATGAGACCTTAGCATGCTTTCTCTTGGAAAATGGTTTTATAAGGGGTAGAGTAGACCAAACTCTTTTTATTAGAACTCATAAGTCTCATACCCTACTAGTACAAATTTATGTAGACGACATCATTTTTGGATCTACTGACTCAAAGTTGTGCAGAAGGTTTTCTAACCTGATGCATTCTAAATTTGAGATGAGTAGCATGGGTGAGCTATCCTTCTTCCTAGGATTGCAAGTCAAGCAACATGCTGAAGGCATCTTTATTTCTCAAACCAAATATGCTAATGAGCTGGTTAAGAAATTTGGTATGTCTGAGGCATCTTGCATGAAAACACCCATGCCTACCAATGCTGTACTGGATGCTGATGAACATGGGAAACCAGTTGATCAGACAACATATAGAGCAATGATTGGCTCTTTACTGTATCTTACAGCTAGTAGACCAGATATAATGTTTGCTACATGTATATGTGCTAGGTTCCAAGTTAGCCCTAGAGAGTCACACCTCACTTTAGTAAAGAGGATTCTTAGATATGTTAAAAGTTGTCCAAATCTAGGTCTCTGGTATCCAAAAGATTCAGCATTTGAGTTAACTGGATTCTCTGATGCTGATTATGCTGGATGCAGAATTGACAGGAAAAGCACCAGTGGAACTTGTCAGTTCCTTGGTAATAGACTTGTCTCCTGGTTTTGCAAGAAACAAACATCTGTGTCAACTTCAACTGCTGAAGCTGAATATATGGCTGCAGGCAGCTGTTGTTCACAAATACTGTGGATTCAAAATCAACTCCTAGACTATGGTCACAACTTAGAGAAGTCAAAAATCTTTTGTGACAATACTAGTGCTATTTCCATAGCTCAAAATCCAGTCCTCCATAGTAGGACAAAATACATAGAGATTAGGCATCACTTCTTAAGGGATAATGTTGAAAAGAATAAAATTGAATTGCAATATATCCCAACTGATTTACAAAGAGGAGATATTTTCACCAAGCCTTTGGATGAAAAGAAACACACATTCTTCCTAAATCAGCTAGGAATGTTAGATGGAGGAGTCTTAAATAATATCCAAGATTTTGAAAGCTAAAAATTGACCAAGACTAGGCAAAAAATTCTGATTTGTTCTTAGTGTCTAGAGTTTTCTGACCTCTGAACTGCGCTCGACGATTTCCCCGAAGATCGTCGAACGGAGTTCGACGATTTCCAGAATCGTCGAACTGAGTTCAGCGCCCCTCAGATAGTATGAACTATCTCTTCCGGTCAACGATCGTCGAACGGCGCTCGACGATTGTGTTCCCTGAACGATCGTCGAACGGAGCTCGACGCCTTTCCAGATCGTCGAACGGAGATCGACGATGTTGGAGTCTCTTCAGATTCCTTTAGAAGCCTCGATCGTCGAACTGAGTTCAACGATCTTTCCAATTCTGCGTCGAACGCTAATATAAAACTCATTTTTCGCCGTCGTTCTCTCTTGCGCTTTCAATTTCTCTGCAAGAATCTTCTTCCCTCCAAACAGTTCTACGCTTGTTCGTTTTGTTTGTTAAGTTTTTGCAGGTACCATGGCCGTATCAGTTGCTGTCCTCGCCGCAATGAAGTTTGATGCAGGATTCGATATTGATCTGGACTCATTCAACACTACTGATCAAATCTTCCAGGACATTTTGAGTTTATTCAAGGATCAGCACTTGTCTGCCCTCATGACCACTAGAATCAAGCTTGCTTCAGATGAAATAAAGGAATGGGTCTATACTGCTCACAACCTTGACAACAACACAATAGTTGGATCTATTGCTGGAACCCAGGTACCTCTGACCCCAACAGTCTTAACAGAGGTTTTTGGTTTGAGAAATGGAGATGATACTGCTGAACTATCTGGGGAGGAATTTTCTGATATACTTGCCAGGATGGGTCATCCAGAGGGAAACCCTAGCAAGTTGTTCAAGAGGAACTTGTCAGTTGAATACAGGTTCCTAGCAGATGTTGTAGGCAAGGTGCTGTTGGCAAAGCATTCTGCACATGATACCATCTCCAGACATCAGCTCTGCCTCATGGGAGCTCTGGTAGATAAGAAAAGCTTGAATTGGGGAGAGGTCTTCTTTGACCTGATAAAGAAGAAAATTAATAAAAGCTTTGTTAATTTTGGAAGAATTCTTAGAGTTTTCCTTCAGGCAAGGTGCCCTGCTCTGCTGGTCTCCTCTGGAGTGCACATCAATGCCTCCAAGAGACTTACCTGTGCCCTATTTGGCAAGTGGGACAGGCAAATTAGCAAACCCAGCAGACCCTCTTCAACAGCTCCTTCAGGCACCAGGACTCAAAGAGTCACTCCCCCACAGGTTTCTGCTGCTGCAGAAGACCTGGCTGTTGCTGGTGCTGCCTCTCCTCCTCCTCCAAGTCCAACCCTACCTCTACCATCCACCACTCCAGCTCCATCCACCATTACAATCTCCAGCCCATCTCCAACCTCAATTCCATCTCCAGCAACCATTTCCTCACCATCAGTAGACCAATTCCACCTATTGTTCTCATATCCACCACCAGATGTCACCTCTTCTCCATCCATACCTTCATTCACCCTTCTGGATGACTCCTACATGGATGATTCCCCCTCTTCTCCTCCAGAATTACCCTCCTCCTCAACCTCATTCCAAGATCTCCTCCACCACATCATTGACCAACCCACATTCACTCCATCCATATCCATCCCCCTGTCCTCCATCTCCACAATCCCCACTCCTCAGCCATCCATCCCTCCACCATCCAGCCCTCCACTTCCAGCATCCTCAGCCTTCCCCATACCATCTACCTCTGCTCCTCTTCTTGAGCAAGTAGATCTCTCAGCCCTTGCTGACAAGTTGTATGAGCTCATTGCCCCCAGGCTCTCCCTCCTCTTGGAGACCTCTTTGGCTCCTCTACACTTGTCAGTGGCAGCCCTCTCTGCCAGGCTTTCCTCTCTCCTTCCTCAGGCAGCCCCACCAGCAGTTTGCCTTGATACAGCTGTATCTGCATCCAGGCAGGGGGAGATGCCATATGAAGCCAGTCTTCATGCTGCTGTTGCTGCTGCTTCTGCTCCTGCTGTTGATACTGCTGCTGCTGCTGCTGTTGTTGTGTCTGCTGTTCCAGTTGCTGTGCCTACTCCAGTTCTGGCAATAGACCTAAGGTCTTTGCTCTCAGCCTTTGATCCTGCCTTTTTCAGTTGTTTACCAGAAGCTATTGCTGTCCAGCCCTCAGAAGACCTATCTAAGGCACTGGTGCCTTTCTCTGGCTGTGACCCCAGCATTATTTCCTCCTTTGTACTCTCAGTGATTACTGCTGCTGCTGATGAAGAAAGGACTGCCTTTGCTTCTGAATTTGTTGATGCTAATGCTGAAGTTGTTCTCCCTCCTGCTGAAATTCAAGTTGCTTCTGATGAGCAAACATCCCAGGATTTTCTGATACCAGAGGCCACTGTTTTTGAGTCTGCTGAAGATTTTGTTGTTGTTACTGAAGCTGCTGCTGCCATCACTCCTGAAGTTACTAGTGTTGTTTCTGTTGTTGCTCCTGTATCTGCTGCTGTATCTATTGCTACATCTGCTGCTGCATCTGTTGTTATATCTGCTGCTGTATCTGTTTCTGTTGCTCCTTCTGCTTCTGCCTCATCTGCTGCTGTTCAACTGAAAGAAGATTTGATGAAAAGAATTGATGCTTTATATGATGCTCAGAGCTCTGAATCTGATGATTACAACACTGCCTCTGATGATTCTTCTGCCACTATTGCAAGGAAAAGGAAGGCAAGAAGTAAGGCAATGAGAAGGGTTCCTCCTGCCAAAGTAAAAGATGATAATGATATTCCATATTATATTCTGCATAACTGCCCAATTACTGAACATTGGATGCAGTATTCTAAAAATCAGCTAAAAGCAATGAAGAAGAAAAGAAAGTATGAGAAGGGTTCCTCCCAGTTCAAGCACCCTCATCCTCCTCCACCACCTCCACCTGATGCAGGTGCAGGTGGCAGCTCTGCAAGTTCAGCCCCAGCTAGAAGCCAGGCTCCCTATCAACCCCATGCTAGAACCTATCAAAGGGAAAGCCAGTCTAGGGGTTCTTACTCTAGGAGAGGAGGATACAGGGGAAATCAAAGAGAGACTCAAGTATATTCTAAAGGGCATTCCAGGCAGCACCCTTACTCCAGGGGAGGACATGCTTCATCTGATACTTCTTCTGGTCCATTCCCCTATAAGCTCAAAGAAACTGTGACTGCCAGGACTCCTCAAGATAATTCTTCCAACAGGTATGAGCCACCTGTACCATTTGAGGACCCTGAGAAGAATCCTGTTGCTTGGACTGCTAGGATGAAGGAGTTGGCTGCATTAGATCAGATAAAGAAAGCCAGAGAGCAAGGGCTAGACACTTCAAATATTTCTACAATGTCAGAACAAAGACAAAAGGAATTAGAAAGATATGCCTCCAGCAAGTTCTTTGATGCAGACAGATACATGGAGTTGCATCCTGCTGCTGTGGTTCCCAGGACTTCAAAGCAAACATATTTGGGAGCAGCTGATGATACTAGATCCAACAAAGAAGCTTTAAATCCTAACAGAGAAATCAAAATGGTGAAAGGCAAAGAGAAGAAGTAACTCTGTAAGGTGACAATCTTTGGTTTTTCTGACTGATATCTGGATGTTATATATATATATCTCTGTGATGGTTCTGCAATGTCTAGCTGCTATTGTTTTCATGCATTTTTGATTGTATGTTGTTATTTGATTTTCCAAAGTCTGTAAATAGTAATCCTAACCCAAATAGGGGGAGATTGTTGGAACACCCTATTACTAATTTGGGTCAGGATCACTATGTCTCTAGGAATCTGTGTTTGACCTTCTGTATAGTTTAATAGGTCAATTAGAATTGAGTCTAAGGGTTAGAAGTCTAGGATTGGAAGCTGCCCTGAAGACCAAGATTTTGTCTGGAGACTAAGTCTAATCGTCGAGCTCAGCACGACGTTTCGTCGAACTCCGGTCGACGATCGTCTAGCTCAACTTCTGCAGATCGTCGAGCTCCATTCGACGATCGCTGAGCTCAACCTCATAATATCGTCGAGCTCCACTCGACGATCGTTGAGCTCAACTTCACCATGTCGTCGAACTCCATTCGACGATCGGTGAGCTCAGGTCGACGATTTTGACTCTGTACTGGATCTTTATCTCTGAGCTCAGTTCGACGATCTTTGAGCTCAGATCGACGATTATGTTGCTGATTGAATTTTCCAGTTCGCTGAGCTCAGCTCGACGATAGCAGAGCTCAGTTCGACGTTTTCAGTTATCCTTCAGAATTCAAATTCAAATCAGTTAGAAGTTATTCTGCATTTAATTCAGAAGATCTGCTAGCCGTTTTCATTTACTTCTGGACCAAGTTTCAAGGGATTTTTCAAGGAATAATTCAGTGGACTTTCCTTCAGAAGAAATTATGCAATTAAGGCTGTAATCAATGCAGACCAACGGCTATCTTTGACAAGTGATATTCTATTCTGGCACAGAGAATAAAAGACAGAATGTTTTTGAATGAAAAAAAAGATGAAATACAGAGATTGACAAGAAGAAAGAACACACAACTCAGAATACAGAGACTCTTTCAAAATCTTCTGTCAAGGAGAATTTTGTAGAACACTCATCAAAGAGATCAAGCTTTCAAAAATTATTCAGATCTCTTCAGCTCTAAAAGTGTTCAAGGCCAACATCATTTCAAGACTCCAGACACTCAACATTTCAGTCATTGCTGAAATCATCTTTTGCTGGAGATCTACCTTTGAAGGCCTATCACCCTCAGCAAAGCTTTTCTTCCTGAAGATTTCAAGGATTCAGGGGGAGCTTTGACATCAATCCACATAGTCTTCTCAGTTGATTGAGAAAGAGAAGACTGCCATCACTCTCTCACCCCCACTCTGTAAAGGGTTTTTCAAACTCCCTTCAAAAGTTTGAATCTGGTTTTTGAGCACCTTGTCAAAAGCTCATTGGTGGCAAGACACCTGATCAAAAAATCTGCTTTGGTTTTTGAGCACCTTATCAAAAGCTCATTGGTGCCCAGGACACCTGATCAACTTATCCTGCAGTGGATTCCTACCTAGGGTGGTAGAAGAGTGGATGTACCCAAGTTTGGAGAACCACTATATTTCCTTGTGTCCTCTGGTTCTGCTTGTTTTATTTTTGTTTCTGGCCTCGATTTTTCTGTGCTAAATTATTGCATAGCTTAGTTCTGTGATTAGATTTATAATTGCTTCCCTGCTCACACATATTACAACAATTGTTGTAAAGCTTTGCAAAAGTTTTCTTTGTGTTTTAAAAAGCACCATATACTCTATTCACCCCCCCCCCCCTCTAGAGTATATCAGATCTAGTTTCCCTTTCAGGCTGCTCGATGTACACGTCCTCCTCCAGGTAGCCATTCAAGTAAGCAGAGACCACGCCCATCTGCATTATCTTCCACTCATGATGTACAGATAGAGCGATAATCAACCTAATGATGTCTATCCGCGCCACTGGTGCAAAGACCACATCATAGTTCACACCCTGGACTTGACGGTAGCCCTTCACAACAAGCCTTGCTTTGTGTTTCTCCACGCCTCCGTCTTTTTTCTTGTTCACCTTATACACCCACTTCACCCCGAGGGGTTTGTGTCCTGCCGGCGGATCGACTAGCTTCCAGGTCTCGTTCTTCTGGATGGAGGCGATCTCCACATCCATCGCTTTTCTCCAAGTCTTTTCCTTTGCAGCTTCCCCATAGGAGCACGGCTCAACATCTGCCAAAAGACAATATAACGAAAAATTGTTAAGTGTCGGTGTTGTCTCCTCATAGATTTCATCCAGCCTCCTCATCCTGGGCTGAGGACGATTGTCCTTGCTTCCACTGGTGCTAGCTCCACCAGAGCCGCCACCACTCGCGCTTGCTCCACTTGAGAAAGGGGTGAGAGCTCCCCCTGAAACTCCGCTAGGTGGTGATGGTGGCTCAGCTCCACCCATCTCGGCTTCAGCCTCTTGTCCACCTTCCTCCTCATCATTATCAAAGAACATCCCCTTGATGTCTTTTATTGCATCGTCCCAGCTCCAGCTGCTTTCTTCTTCAAACTCCACATCTCTTGAGATGATGACCTTCTCAGTCACCGGGTTATACAACTTGTAAGCCTTGTTCGTCGGAGCGTAGCCTACGAAGATGCACTTCTCGCTTCTATCATCCAACTTCTTTCTCCTCTGGTCCGGGACATGGGCATAAGCCACACACCTGAAAACCCTTAGGTGTTTCACACTTGGTTTCCACCCGCACCAAGCTTCGAATGGGGTCTTGAACTTCACGCTCTTCGTTGGGCAACGGTTCAACACGTACACAACCACCTGCACTGCTTCCGCCAAAAACTTCTTAGGCAACCCCTTGCCTTTCACCATACTCCTTGCCATATTCATGATGGTAAGGTTCTTTCTCTCTGCTACTCCGTTTTGTTGTGGTGAATATGCCGCCGTCAGCTGGTGAGAGATCCCCCACTGCTTACAGTACTCGTCAAACAGCCTAGAAGTGTACTCCCCACCCCTATCCGTTCTAAGCACCTTCAGTGGTCGACCACTCTCCTTCTCTGCCATAGCTTTGAACTCCATGAACGTGTCTAGAGCCTCGGCCTTCTCCCTTAGAAAATATACCCAACACTTCCTGCTGAAGTCGTCGGTGAAGGTAATGTAGTACTTGCTTCCTCCAACTGAGGTCGTCTCAAACAGACCTGCTATGTCCGAATGAACTAGCTCCAGCTGCCTTGCCGCCCTCCGGGACTTTCCACCCTCGAACGTTTCTCTCTTCTGCTTTCCTTTGGTACATGCCTCACATATCCTCTGAGGAGGCGAGATCATATGCAACTCTTCTACCATCTTGGAGTGGGATAGTAACTTCAGGCCTGTGAACCCCAGATGGCCCATCCGGTGGTGCCACAACCAAGCTTCCTCTTCTTCTCCTGTCTTCGCAAGACATGCCGTCTCCTTGACATTCATACTTAGAGGAAAGAGGCGATTCGTCGCCATCTTCACTCTCACCACCTCTCTTCCTTGACTATCCTTCATAGCTAAGGTACTATCCCTCAACAGGACACGATAGCCCTTCTCCACTAGCTGCCCAAGACTTAGGATGTTACTCCTCAAGCCCGGCACATAGAATACATCGTTGATATGCGTCTCCTTCCCATTCACCGTGACCGCTATCACTCCTCTTCCTTCCACAGATATCTTCGAGGCGTCGCCAAAACTGACTTCACCACCATTTGTCTCAAGGCTGGTGAACAGCTCCTTATCTCCACACATGTGGTTACTTGCGCCAGTGTCCAAGTACCACACTCCGTTCCTCCCTCCTGCAGCACCTTGGATGGTAAGGAACATCATCGGGTCGCCACCCGTGTTACTTGCCTCAGCATAGTGGTTGGCTTCTCCTCCCTTCCTTGGAGCCCAACAATCGTAGCTCATATACCCGAACTTGTTACAGTTGTAACATTGAGTATGAGACATATCTCCTCTTCCACTTCCTTGACCTCTTCCCTGGTCCCTTCCTTGTCCTCTACCTTGGCCTCTCCCTTGACCTCTTCCTCTTCCTCCTCCATCGTGTCTCCAACCCTGAGGTTGCTCCGCCTCCTTCTGGTTGTACTGATTTCTTCCGAAGTCTCTTCCACCTCTTCCTCCTCTACCTCTTCCTTGGTAGCCTCGGTCACGCTGACCTCCTCCTCTTCCTGAGTTTTCTCCATAGTTAAGCTGAGTCTGGAGTGATTTTCCCAAACCACTCGACTCCTCATCATCCTGCAACATGCGGTACTCATGGGCTTGCAGCGAGCCAACAAGTTCATCTACCGCCATCTCGGTGAGATCCTTCGACTCCTCAATGGCCACTACCACATGTCTGAATTTCTTGGACATATATCGCAGGAGCTTTTCCATGAAGCTAACATCATCTATTATTTCCTCATTCCTCTTCATCTCATTTGTGAGCGTCCGTAGACGTGTCACGTAGTCACCAACCTTCTTCGAGCTTTGCATCCTCATCACCTCATACTGGGCTCGAAGGGATTGTAACTTAACCTTCTTTGCTTTATCAATTCCCTGCATGGAGCGTTGTAGTATCTCCCAAGCCCCGTGGATGTCCCAGCATCTGAGATCTTCTCAAACGTCGTCTCATCAACTCCTTGGTACAATAGGAATAGGGCCTTCTTGTCCCGCTTCTTTGCTTCCCTCAACGCTACCTTCTGAGCGTTAGTCAACGCTGCCTTCCGCTCCAGCAGTGAGCACCTCGACTCCCTCTTCAACTATCTCTCATAACTCTTTGGAGGTGAGTAGCACTCGCATTTGTATACTCCAATTTCCATAGTTCGTTTTGGTCAACTTTGGGACTTGCCCTGGCATTCCACTTCCCATCTCCATCTCTCCTTGTCACTTAACCTTCCGAGCCAACTCTCAGGGGATCCCAACCTGGCTTTGATACCACTTGTTGGAAACGTATATGGGCTCTCCCGCTCAATCCCAACTCCACAATCGATTCCACTTAACTCCAAACCACAAGTCCAAAATTGCGAGACCGCCACAAACCGCGCGAGCTCCCCTTGCGAGATGGCCTGCACACGAGACCAACACACCAAACCGCAAGATCACCTCGGCAACACCTCCTCACTGGCGGGTTGAAGACAACCCGGCGAGACCAACGCCTTCACGCAAGCTGGCGCAGGCGAGAACGTCACCTAAACCGCGAGACCACCCATGCTTGCGGCTAGACCACTACACGCGAGCGCGCAGCCCGCGACTACCACTGACACGGGCGAGATCACCACTTGAACCGCTAGCACAAGCCGCGCGACTTGGTTGACAAACCGCCCGGACACACACCAGCGCTGCAGCGCTCCTCTCTCTATCCTCTCTCAAACGAGAAATCCGGGAATGGGAAAGAATTTCACTTTCTCTTCAAAAACAAATGAACTACATACATGCCTATTTATAGGCAACCAAAATCAACCACCTTCTCTCTCCTATTTAACACACACTATCTCTCCTATTAATTATCCATACATAAAATAATATTAAAGTTCAAATCTTGACCGGTCAACAAAACAAAAGTCCAAAAGGTTCTATTTTCTAGAAATGAATGTGCTGCTAAAACTTGAAGCATCCAGATGCCATAGAAATTAGGCTTTACAATTGGGTTACATCAATGTTGGTGGTAGTGGTGCTCTTGGTCTTGGTTCTCATCAAGGTAGTACCTGAGTTGATATTTGTACTCAGTAAGTGGCTGTGGTATTGTAATAACTTCATTTTCACATTTATCTCCTGTATTTAGATATACTTTTATTTTCAACAACAAATAAATGCACATAAAGCTGTCCCATGAGAGAGAGAAAACGTGCATTCCAATCTCTCTATAGGTCACAGAAATTGTGAATGGTGCAACAATTTGAAAATAGCATACCTTCAGGCTTCTTTATCTTGCGGTCAATGTAAAAGTCACATGAATGCGAAGTAAATCCATGCATGACTGAAATTATATAGAGAATATACTTTTAACAAAGTAATACTTCATTCTTACTTTTGGTAATTGGCTCAAAAAATGGAAAATAAAAAACATCATTTAGAATCAAAAACCTTTTAACTTGTCCAATACTTCAATGTATTCTGTCAACTTCTCTGACATTTCATCGATCATTTCCATGTCTTCAACACTACAACAACATATTGTAATGATGGGAACAATTGCTCAAGGAAAAATCTTAATAAACATTAGTATTAATCTTGAAGAGAACAATCATTTATTAGAATACAAATAGTAGCAAATTTATTTTTCGGCATGCGTGATGCATGTGTCTTTTAACACACTGTAGAATATAAAATCATACATGCCTGAGCTGATTTTCGCACTCAGTGTGTGGTGATGGTAGTCTTGGGGTAATAACTTCATTTCCACATTTATCTCCTGCATTTTACATAAACATTTTATTTACAAATATAAAAATAAAAGCAGATAGAAATCGTGATTGAAAATAACAAACCTTCAAACTTAGTGTCCTTGCAGTCAATGTCCAAATTAGGCGAAACCAAAACAAATCCGAGCATGTCTGAAATTAGTTAGAGAATGAATGACTATAGAAAAACAGTTTAATAACAAGATCCTAGTATTACCATTACGAGTTCGTGAATTGGCCTTTAGAAGGATGAAAAATAAAAGAAATTAGTATCATGCATGATGAATCATCCATTCACCTTTTAACTGCTCAATCATTACTAAGCACGATTTTTTTAACTTAACAGACATTTCCTCGATCACTATTGAGTCTTCCACACTGCAACAACCCAATGCAATGGAGAGAACAATCACTCTAATAAGAGATTAATAAATAATAATATTTTATTTGAAGGGAATAATCAATTGTAGAATCAAAATAGCATGCAACAACCACCTTTTTTCTCGTATACAGGTGCATTTTAACTGCTCAATCATTTCTAAGCAAGATTTTTTGAACTTATCGAATATTTCCTGAATCCCTTTTGCGTCTTCCACACTGCAACAACCAAATGTAATGGAGAGAACAATCACTCACAGTAAAAGGTTAATAAACAGTAGTATTTATTTGGAAGAGCATAATCAATTATTAGAAAAATATGACTCGAGTCTGAGCTGAACATTTGTTATGAGAGAACATGCTCAGCAATTATATTTAAATGTTAGTTAAGTTATAAGGTCATTTAGATTCTTTTCATGCTAAACGACACTGCAACTTTAATTGAGATCTTGTTGTAAAGTAAGAATGCCGTTTTAGGATGAATAACTCAACAATTTAAGGAGTTTTTTTTTGTTCTTTGCCATAATATACGGGAGCACTATTTAATAAGTGACAGACCTTCATCCAGTGTATTTCATCATGGCTATGTTGTCAATGTTGAACATAATCAAGCCTTGATCACTGTTTATCTCCTTAAATCCTTACTTCCGGCGCCATACCTGCACAGGGTTAGAGATGGCACCTGTCACCTCTGTACATGCTGTGATCACCTCTGATAAGCTTCGAGCCCCGTGTTTTTGTTTCTTATGTATGTTCTCCTGTGCTGCCTACTATATAAAGGCAAGTATTGTAAGCTTAGGAAGGAGAACTAGTAGAAGAGAAATCCCGTGTATGTGGAGTGTTGAGTTGTAATCTCTAATGGTGTAACTCTTTATTTTTCATCTATGAAATATGTGGTAGTACCGGCCTACCTTCACCAAGTAATTTACCTTGTTTTCCAACATGGTATCAGAGGGAGGTTGAGTCGGTGATCTTGTCTCTTGTCTTCTATCCTCATATGGCATCAATGAGCAACTCTTCCCCTCAAAATTTTCTTCTCTCCTAGTGGTGTTCCCATTTTTGAAGGTGAAGCCTTCAATTTCTGGGAATTTCAGATGAGAACATTGTTTATATCCCAAGGTCTTTGGAGTATTGTGCAACAAGGATTCAACAAGCCCACTGCAGCATCTCCAATAGCCAGTTGGCAACCGGCTGAAGCTGCAGAGTTTTATGAAAATGAAAAGAAAGATGCCAAAGCCTTCCTCTTCATCCAACAAGGGATTGGCAAGACAATTTTCCCACGCATCCTGTCTGCCACGACTTCACATGAGGCATGGAACATCCTCACCACCAATTTTCAAGTTTCCCAAAGGTACTCTCTATCAAACTTCAAAATGTGTGGCAAGAGTTTGATACCGTCAAAATGAAAGATTCAGAAGACATAACTGCTTACATTACAAGAGTAACTACTCTAGTAAATCAAATCAGGTGCTATGGAGACAACATTGAAGAGAAAAAGGTAGTAATTAAAATCTTGAGAACCTTGACTAGAAAATATGCTTATGTAGCAGTAGCTATAGAAGAAGCCAAAGACATAAACAATTTACCATTAACTGAACTAGTTGGATCACTCCAAACCCATGAAGAAAGACTAAAAGAATTTGAAGAACCCTCTTTAGAACAGGCTTTCCAAAGCAAGATAAGTATCAAAGATGAAGTAGAAGTGAGTAAGAAAAAAGAAGTCAAACCAAACTTATACTGCAATCTGTGTAACAGACCAGGCCATGAGCCTTACAGATGCTATTATAAGTGTAAGAGATGTAGAAATCCGACCCACCTGCAAAAGGACTGCTGGTTCCAACAGAACCAGCACCAACGATTTGCCAAAAATCCACCTCCCAATGATCCAAAAGGAGAAGAAAAAGAGACTGACAGTCTTCTTCACTAAAACAAGTAAAGACAATCAAGAGGCAAACACTTGGTACTTAGATAGTGGGTGCTCCAATCACATGTCAAACCTTAAAAAGGCATTTGTTAAACTAAATGAAGAAGAAAAATCACAAGTGATACTAGGAGATGGCAAGTGCACAACCATTGAAGGAAAAGGTGTAATTGCGGTAAGAAACAGTAAAGGAGAAATTAAGCATATTCATGATGTACAATATGTACCAGGATTAGCACAAAATCTCCTGAGTGTAGGGCAGCTTGTAAGCAGAGGATACCAAATATCCTTCAAGGACAATCACTGCAAAATTTTAGATAGAAAGTCTGCTCTCACAACCCTCATTCCCATGACAGAAAATAACATATTTCCCGTCAGTCTGACTCCTGTGACAGAACATGCCATGGTAGGATGTATCTCATCTGTATCCAGAAGATGGCACGACAGATTTGGGCACCTGAATATCTCAGACTTAAAGAAATTAAGTGAAAAAAAAATTGGTTAATGGGCTCCCACACATCAAAGAAGATGCTAACAAATGCGAGGGTTGCGCGAAAAATAAAATACACAAGTTACCATATCCTCAGCAAAGCCAAAGAAGGTCCACAGAACCTCTTGAACTAGTACACATCGATTTATGAGGACCAGCACCCCTTCCTTCTTTATCAGGAAAACAATACTACTTGCTTATTATAGATGACTTCAGTAGAATGGCGTGGATCCACCTTCTCCATTCCAAATCAGAAGCTTTTTCTTCCTTCTTAAAGTTCAAAGCCCAAGCAGAAAATTATACTAGCAAAAGGATCAAATCTTTAAGATCTGATAGAGGTGGGGAGTTCACAAGTAATGAGTTTAACTCTTATTGTACCAAGCATGGGATAAGAAGAGAGCTAACAGTGAGAGCCTCACCTCAACAGAACAGGGTAGTAGAAAGAAGAAACAGAAGTATCATTGAAATGGCAAGATGCATGATGAATAAAAAAAACCTACCACACAGCTATTGGGGAGAGGCTGTAAACTCAGCAGTTTATCTTTTAAACAGGGCACCCACAAGAGCATTGATTAACTCAACACCTTATGAACAGTGGCATAATAGAAAACCTGATGTTAGCCACCTAAAAGTATTTGGCTCACTTGCTTATTTGTTAATTCCAACTCAACAAAGAAACAAGCTAGAATGTAAAGGTGAGAAAACAGTATTAGTTGGATATAGTGAAGAATCCAAAGCCTACAGGCTTTATAATCCCATAACCAATAAACTTCACATAGCCCGTGATGTTATAATAAATGAAGAAGGGGAATGGGAATGGGAATCTAAGGTGGATCAGAATCAGCAATATCAGTCGGTTACCGAGCCAATTTTCTCAGTTAATAATACTGAAGCCTCACCTGAGCAGCAACCAATCAACTTCATTGAAAACAACTTGACTCAGCCATCCATTACTGACATGCCTGCATCCCGGAACCTACAGGTGAAGCATGTGAGCCTGATTCATCACCTCCACCACGATATAGGACTATTTGTGATATCTACAGAGAATGCAACATCACGTCTCTTGCAATAGAGCCAATCAACTATAATCAAGCAATACAAAAAAGCCATTGGAGGGCAGCTATGGAGGAAGAAATGCATATGATTAATAAAAATCTTACCTGGGAACTGACAGAGTTACCAAACCATAAAACAATAATTGGCCTAAAATGGCTCTTCAAAACAAAGCTAAATGAAGATGGTTCGATCTTGAAATATAAAGCAAGGCTAGTGGCCAAGGGGTGTGCCCAAAAACCAGGGATAGATTACCTGGAAACATTTGCTCCAGTCACTAGATTCGAATCCATATGTCTCATTCTTGCCCTGGCAGTTAAAAACAACTACCCTATATACCAATTGGATGTAAACTCGGCCTTTTTAAATGGAGAAATAGATGAAGAAATCTATGTCCAACAGCCAGAAGGTTTTGAAGTTCAAGAAGCTAAAACTAAAGTCTATAGACTAAAAAAGGCTCTCTATGGACTTAAGCAATCACCAAGAGCGTGGAATAGCAAAATAGATGCCACATTGTCAAAATTAGGCTTCAAGAAGACAGCATATGAACCTGCCCTCTACTTCAGACACACTCAAGAAGCAATGTATATCACTCTTTGCATATATGTAGACGATTTAATCATCACTGGATCCGATCTCATGGGCATAACTATGTTAAAAGATCAATTGAAAGCAGAATTCGAAATGACTGACATGGGACATGTAAAGTTCTTCTTGGGTATGCAAATCACCAGGAATCACTTGGGCATTCTTATCACCCAAACCAGGTATATAGATGACCTCATATATCGATTTGGTATGGAATCAGCAAATCCTGTATCCACCCCCATAACTCCTGGAGAAAAACTTGAAAAAGAAGATGGTGAAGAAAAGGTGAATGAAGAAGAATATAAAAGCTTAGTAGGATCCTTGATTTATCTTACTAACACCAGACCAGACATTGAATTTGCTGTAAGTAAAGTTTCAAGGTTTATGCATTCCCCCAGTATAAAGCATCTCACAGCTGCCAAGCGCATTCTCCGCTATGTGAAAGGATCCAGGGAATTGGGATTGGATACAGCAGAGAAGAATTAACAGATGAGAGCAGCGGCTTAAAAAGAGGTAAAGAGAAGAATGTAAACAAAGTTCTTAATCTCCAGGGGTTCTCAGATAGTGACTGGGGAGGTTGCGTTGATGATAGAAAAAGCACGTCTGGGTACATTTTCTTCCTCAATGGTATGCCAATTTCGTGGAGTTCCAGAAAGCAAAAAACAGTTGCCCTTTCATCTACAGAAGCAGAGTATATAGCCCTAACTGAAGCAGCAAGGAGGGGTATGGATCAGGCGAACTTTGGAGCAAATTGAAAGAGAAGCCGAAATCAAGACAAGGATCAAAGTCGACAACACCTCGGCCATCGCCTTGGCTCACAATCCCATTTTTCACAACAAAACCAAACATGTCGAGCTCAAGTGGCACTATATCAGAGAACTTGTCAGCAATGGGAGATCGTTGTGCAACATTGTGAATCCAAATGCCAGATAGCCGACGCCCTAACCAAAGGACTCACCAGAAAGAACTTCGAAGACCTGAGAAAGAAAATGCGAGTGATCGACAGGCTCGATTAAGGGAGGGTGTTGAACATAATCAAGCCTTGATCACTGTTTATCTCCTTAAATCCTCTACTTCCGGCGCCATACCTGCACAGGGTTAGAGATGGCACCTGTCACCTCTGTACATGCTGTGATCACCTCTGATAAGCTTCGAGCCCCGTGTTTTTGTTTCTTATGTATGTTCTCCTGTGCTGCCTACTATATAAAGGCAAGTATTGTAAGCTTAGGAAGGAGAACTAGTAGAAGAGAAATCCCGTGTATGTGGAGTGTTGAGTTGTAATCTCTAATGGTGTAACTCTTTATTTTTCATCTATGAAATATGTGTAGTACCGGCCTACCTTCACCAAGTAATTTACCTTGTTTTCCAACAGTCAATAAACGATAACAAGTCAATTGTGAAATTGCAGCATAATAAACCTTAACGGGTTAGACAACAATAACTTAACGGGTTAGACAACAATAACGAGACATCATAAAAATTGTTGAATTCTGTGAAGTGAAAGTGGGTGAATGGAAGGCTTGGGAAACCTATCCGCGCGGACTACGCGGACAGGGTTGGCGGACTGCTAGGTCGGCAGGGATGTTGCAGGCGGTTTGCTCTGTGGCGGCCTGGGCGGTCTGTTCGCGCGGACTGCGCGGACAGCAGCGGCGGTCTGACAGGCCAGTGTTTGCTCAGCAGGTGGTTTGACTCTCAGAAAGTAACCGGGCGGATAGGAATGTTATCCGCGGAGTCCGGCTTGAAGCGGACTGAAGAACTGGAGCTCGGCAGACCGGTTTGGCAGTTGCCTTGGTCTTGCTCTAGTGAAGCGGCAAGTGGAAGCCGCGGAGACCGCCGGTCAGCGCGGACAGGAACTGGAGGTCGCCCAGTATGGCGGGCTAGATCCAGTGTCCGCCAGTAAGTGCGGACTGGCCCTTGCGGCCAGTGGACTGGACTTGGTGGGAATTGAACCAAGTCCAGGATGGCTCAGTCCGGGGAGATCGCGCAGTGGAGCGCGGGCTGGTTTCTCAGTCCGCCAAGCGTAGTAGAAGTGCTTTGCCTTGTTTGCTAGCTGGGGATATGCGGACTGGAGGATTGCCCGTGCAGGAGCGTGCGGACTGGAGCTGGAGTCCGCTGAGTCCGGAGATGCCTTGTGATGAGGCAATGGACTCAGGAGTTGCGGACTGGAGTCTGATGTTAGCGGACTGGATTGGCGTGTCCGCTAAGTCGGAGGTGCCTTGGCAATGAGGTAATGGACTTGGGATATGCGGACGATAGCTGGGTATCCGCTGAGTCCGGCAGGTGCCTTGATGGCGCGGTTGCGGGCTCGGGTTTTGCGGGCTGATGCCTTGTCCGC
>CM077160.1:177669536-177732795 GCA_039583875.1 Platanthera guangdongensis
GCAAACTCTTCATCTTGAGTTCGCAAAGGAGCAGCGGGACCTTGCGGGAAGGTTGGGGTGTAAGGCGGATAGAACGACGGACAAGCTTGAGAATAAGCTTGCTTATGCTCCGATGTTGGTGTTGGATTGATTAGAGCGGCTGGAGCAGCTGCTGGATGAGAGTCTAACCGCTGCGTGATTGCAGCAAGGACTTGGTTGATTGCTTGGAACTGTTGAGCATTCTCACGGCGCCGACTGCTCAAAGGCTTCCCAGAGAGGATCTTCATTGGGACTTGGGGCAAAGTTCTCGGCTAATTGATCTGACATGGCTAACTGTCGCTGTTCACCGTCTGACCGGATCTGAAGGTCGCGTGTTAACTGTTGATGCGCGAAAACATCGCGGGCACCAGCCAGCTAACACGGAGGGGTGTTCGTTCTCACAAGCTAGGAGAGGAGGAGAGGAGGGAAGGAAGGAAGCCTCTGAGTGCTCGAGAGTGGAGCAAACGGCTTGTCAAAGAGGGTTGCGGGGATAGATAGAGAAGCTTGATCAACAGAGCGAGTTGATCAATAGAGGAGAAGGAGGTGATCAGGAGCGTCGAGCAGACGGCGTCAGTTGGACGTTTTGCTTGCAGGTTGCTGCCGAGAAGATCTGAGCTGAGAAGAAGAAGAGGGGCCGCTAGCAGCGACAACAACACACTTCGCCCGTTGCGGCTAAAATGCCACTCCTCTCTGCGACGGCTTTCCTTTGATTAATAGCTAGAGATTACAAGCTTACAAGTACACCTTTACAACAAAATCACTTAAAGTACAAGAAAGCTGGCGGCTAAAGGAGAAGAAAGTGCCAGAAAATAGAGAGGAGAAGCAGCCAGAGACTAAGTAAAATAGTTTGCCAGCTGCTGGAGGACTGAGAAACTGAGTCTGCAGAGTCTGCTGGTAAGCTGCTGAAGAGCTGTGGAGAACTGCGCGGACAGGAAACTGAGTCCGCAGAGCTTGCTGGAAGAGGTGAGACGGACTGGAAAACGGAGTCCGCAGGGCTGCTGGCAAGACTGTCTCAGCTCCAGGATCAGAGCCCTCAGAATGAAGACACCATGAGCTATTTATAGGCCCAGGGGAATTCTTCTAGAAGCGGGGCTCGGTGACGTCAGCATGACGACCTGCGCGGACTCCGCAGACTGAGATTTTGCGTCCGCCACTTTGGACTGATGAAGCAAGCGGAAGAGGCCCCTGGAGAGAACTGGAGGTCGCCCCCTAGCGGGCGACCTGGGCGGACTCCGGGAGGAGTCCGCCCGGCAGGCCGGAGGCCGCCCCCTAGCGGGCGGCCTGGGCGGACTCGGGTGGAGTCCGCCCGGCAGGATGCCGGGGCCGCCCCCTAGCGGGCGGACTCCGGGTGGAGTCCGCCCGGCAGGATGCCGGGGCCTCCCCCCCCCTAGCGGGCAGCCTGGGCGGACTCCAGGGGGAGTC
This sequence comes from Platanthera guangdongensis, assembly GCA_039583875.1. NCBI lineage: Eukaryota > Viridiplantae > Streptophyta > Magnoliopsida > Asparagales > Orchidaceae > Platanthera > Platanthera guangdongensis. Next base: position 177,670,977 of record CM077160.1, read on the forward strand.
CGCCCGGCAAGCCTGGCCGCCCCTTGCGGGCGGCCTAGGCGGACTCCAGGGGGAGTCCGCCCGGCTGGGTGCCGGGGCCGCCCCCTAGCGGGCGGCCTGGGCGGACTCCAGGGGGAGTCCGCCCGGCTGGCCTGGCCGCCCCCTTGCGGGCGGCCTGGGCGGACTCCAGGGGGAGTCCGCCCGGCTGGGTGCCGGGGCCTCCCCCTAGCGGGCGGCCTGGGCGGACTCCAGGGGGAGACCGCCCGGCTGGCCTGGCCGCCCCTTGCGGGCGGCCTGGGCGGACTTCAGGGGGAGTCCGCCCGGCTGGGTGCCTGGGCCGCCCCCTAGCGGGCGGCCTGGGCGGACTCCAGGGGGAGTCCGCCCGGCTGGCCTGGCCGCCCCCTTGCGGGCGGCCTGGGCGGACTCCAGGGGGAGTCCGCCCGGCTGGGTGTCGGGGCCGCCCCCTAGCGGGCGGCCTGGGCGGACTCCAGGGGGAGTCCGCCCGGCAGTCCTGGCCGCCCCCTTGCGGGCGGCCTGGGCGGACTCCAGGGGGAGTCCGCCCGGCTGGTGTGCCGGGGCCGCACCCTAGCGGGCGGCCTGGGCGGACTCCAGGGGGAGTCCGCCCGGCAGGCCTGGCCGCCCCCTTGCGGGCGGCCTGGGCGGACTCCAGGGGGAGTCCGCCCGGCTGGGTGCCGGGGCCGCCCCCTAGCGGGCGGCCTGGGCGGACTCCAGGGGGAGTCCGCCTGGCAGGCCTGGCCGCCCCCTTGCGGGCGGCCTGGGCGGACTCCAGGGGGAGTCCGCCCGGCTGGGCCTGGCCGCCCCCTAGCGGGCGGCCTGGGCGGACTCCAGGGGAGTCCGCCCGGCTTGCGGGCAGATGCCGCCCCGGTTGGGCGGCCTCGGCGGACGGCGGCAGGAGGCCGCCGCCCCTCGGGCAGCTTGGAGGCCGCCCCTGGTGGGCGGCCTCGGCGGACGGCGGCCGAGACCACCGCCTCTTGGGCGAAATAGGAGGCCGCTCCTGGCAATGCTGTTGGCGGACTCCTGCAAGGAAAAGTACTGCACGATTAGCGGACCCAACCGCATGTCCCGCGAGGGTGAGCCATGGGAATAGCCCGTCGTCCCGTAGGACACGCGATTGCTAGGAGACCTAGGCGGATATGGAAAACTGTCCGCCTACGCTGGGGCTCATCGCGATCAAAAGGGGAGAATCTAATGGTCGTGATTAGCCAGCTGTCCACCTTGGGAAGGATCGCCGATTTCTGGGTTAACATCGAGAGAGCACGCTCTATGAATCTCCGTGCCTATATCTTGTCTCTTGGAACCTACAAAGGTGTCTGGGGGATGGACTTGTCGTCGACTGGAACACTCGCCACTGAGTTGAGGGCGTTGTGAGCGCTGAGCCCGCTGTGCGTGAAATGCTTGTTGCAGAGTACCGAGGAGCGCTCGAAGGAGCATGAAGATCTTCAAAGGATCGATCTTCAAGACAAAGATATTTGAAGGAGTCTTCGAAAGGCTATATTTATAGGCTTCAGAGTTGGTTATGCGGTTATTTGCAGATCATAACCACCCTATTTACTATTTGCAGGTCATTTCCTTATAATTTATATAACATATTTTTTTAAGAATTTACTTTGTGCATACTGAATATTTAATTCGACTATGCACACCCCCATGACGGGTGGTTACGTGGGGAGGTTGTGCGGCGATCGAATGATGGAGATCGCGAGGTTTTGATCAGATAGTTGAGGAGAGCCTCCTGGCAGGGGCGGCGATGGCGATCGGACGTGAGGACGATCGCGGGCCGTCGCGGCCGTAAGACTTCGGCAACGAGGCACGGCGGCGGCGCGCCATGAGGCCTGTCGTGGTCGCGCGACAACATGACGCTGGGGCGGACGTTCGTGTTGCTGGATGTGGGTAGTTGACGCTACGGGCGAGTTGTTGCGTAGCGTGGCTATGGCCGACCGTGAGGTCGGCCGCGGGACCTCGCGCCTGCGAGGCGCGGTGGTGGACGCCCCTGGGCAGGCCGCGGGCGTGTGATTGCGGCCTTCCGCAGGCCCTCGCGACCGCAGACTCGCCCGACTGTGAGGCTGAGCGCAGGACTTCGCGACTGCGAAGCGAGTCGTCGACCGACCATGGAGCCGACCACATGCCTTCTTGGAGTAGCAGCGATGGCCGGCGGTGAGGGTGGTCGTGGGCACGCGACCTCAATGTGTAGCGGTGGCCGGCCATGAGGCCAGTCATGGGCCTGACTGCATGCGTGCGATCACAAGGTGACGACGGCCGCACGCGTGGTGCCCGGCCGTGCACCGGTTGGTCACGGGGGGGGGGGGGGGGGGGGGGGGGGGGATGGTGATGCGGCGATCACATTTGTAGATCGTGCGTGCGGTGGTTTTGGATGGTTATCCCTATGAGGCTATGACCCCCACTAATTTAGTGTAGGCATATGAATTCTGACTATTTGTAACCCAAAATTATTATAAAAAATTTGTCCATCACTCATTAATCAAACAAGTCTAAAGGATGATGACACTCTGAATACTGCTTTTCACACATCCACCACAAGCCCTCAAAGAGAGATATCAGCTTGAATGTTTTTAGCTATAATTAATAATTAATTACTCAAAAAATTGACTTAAAGTTAAGGGTGGGGCCGGGTGGCTCGAGATGAACCAATGAAGGCTCCCCAAACAACGCAGTGCGTGAGGCTCTGACATTCCTCCTCGGATGTGAAACGAGGAAATCTATTGCTGAGATTGAGGTGCTGTTTGGTTGGGCTTATGGTCTGCGGTGCGGCGGGAACGCACCACCATTTAGAGCATAAGTTGCGTTTGGCGCAGTTTATTTTAAAAAACCTATTTGGGTTTTTCTACAGTTTTTAATAGTTTTTCGTCGGTAATAATTTCACGCGTCCGGCCGCAGTTCCTCGCAAACTCTATTCTGACGCGGAGCCCTTTCCCGTTGAGCCGTAGTTCTCTCGTTCATCCAATCCAGCCTGCCGCTTCTTCTCCAATGACATCCGGTCCTCTTCTCTGACGACATCCGATGTTCTTCTCCGACGGCATCCGATCCTCTTCTTCGACGACATCTGGCACTACTTAGGGTCGGCAGTACACCTTCTCAACGCGTCTAGGGTTTGCGTTGGCAAGTACACCTTCCCCCTTCTCAAATATGATGCATCTTCTCTGTCCTTTTCTTGTGGATTTCACGGTGATTGTACCGTGATAAATTTGCAGATCAAGGCCAACATCCAACCGTTCTATCTTCTTCCAAGTCACCGTCTTCTTCCAGATCTGATCCACGCCATGTGCTAGGTTTTTCAATTTTTGATATATCTACAAATGATTGTCCAGAGTTTGGGATGTGTTTTGATTCTTCTGGAGGAATTACACATGTTGTTGATTATTTTGATTGTTCAGTGTGTTTTCTGTGTGTATGTTGTTTGTATGTGTGTGTGTGTTGTATGTGTGTGTGTGTGTGTGTGTGTGTGTGTGTGTGTGTGTGTGTGTGTGTGTGTGTGCGTGATGTATATTTGTGTGTCTGTGCTGTGTATGTATGTATGTATAATGTGTGTATGTATGTGTGTGCTGTGTATGTGTGTGTGTGCTGTGTATATATGTGTGTGTATTATATGTTTGTGTGTGTGTATTACATGTTGTATTATATGTGTATTTTGTAAATGTGTGTGTGTGTATTATATTTGTGTCGTGTATATATATGTGTCTGTGTGGATTATATGTGTGTGTGTTGTATTTATTGCGAGTGTGTTGTATATATATTTGCATTCATCGCGTATGTGTGTTTACTAATGTCTATGTGTGTGATCATAAAAAGATAATTTATTTTATTTTTTAAGGATGGACAAATCAAAAGATGGGGGGGGGGGGTGGCCGTTTTTTTCAGACACTACAGATACCATACATTTCTGTAGCATATGTATTAAAGAATTAAAAGTTGGGAATCGACCGACCACATATTTTAGTAAAAAGGGTTGGAGAAATGTTATGATGAAATTTGAAGAGCTGACTAGAAAACAATAAGATAAAGTCCAATTGAAAAGTAAATGAGATCATTTGAAAAAGGAGTGAGAATTATGGACGTAGTTGAAGCGTAGTGAGACAAGATTAGGTTGGAATATATGCATCAAGGAAGTCTAGAGATGCCTCAGACGAGTGGTGAGATGAAAGATTAAAGGTATTCATTTACTAAAGTAAAATTTGTTTTTACTTTTTTTAAAAAATATCAAGGTATGATGTTAAAAAAAAGCAGCCGTGGGAGTTAAACCAAAAAATATATATTAGCAGCTGTGAAGAGTAAAAAATACTGGAAATACAACAATTATCCGAATAATTTATAATGCAAGGGCCAAATTACAACCATTATTCGAACAATTTATAATCCTTCTTTTCATGCTTCACATTTTTGTCTAACGAAACTCAATCAATTTATGAAAAGGCTATGCAATGCTTTAAGTCCATACTAGCACAGGATTGTTTGTCAACCGTTATGATGACGGATAGAGAAATTGCCTTGATGAATGTTATTTCGACAGTTTTTCCACAAATCAAGAATATTTTATGTCGTGTTCATATCAATAGAAATATTCTTGCTCATTATAAGAAACTATTCGCAAAGGGGAAAGATTTTGAGAAATTTATGTTTGAATGACAACAATTTGTTGAAGTAGTGTCTGAAAGTGATTTTAATATTGCTTATAATCAATTAATTGTTGAGTTTTCAGTCTTGTACTCTGATGCCTTGGAATATGTCACAACATCTTGGTCAGAACCTTACAAGGATCGTTTTGTGTCGACATTGATAGATAAATACTTACGTTTGGGCAATTCATGCACAAATCATGTGAAGGGAGGTCATAGCCAACTTAAAATTTTTTGGAGGTTTCCATTGACAATTTGACCACAATTTGGAATACTTTTCATCAAATGTTAATTCTTCAACCTACAGATATTAGAAGATCTTTCGGCAATAGTTGCAACAAAGTCAGCAATTATTTTGCATGTGTTTTGTATGCAAATTTAGCAGGAAAGATTTCAAGAAATGCCTTGCAATTTATTAAAGATGAGGAAGAACTAGTAAAGAAAGGACGTACAATTTTCGTTAGTACATGAATGTTCACGTAAAAAGAGCTTCACTTTGGGTTTATCATGTGCACATGTAGTATAGTATTTCCATGCATGTCTAACACTAAAATATTTCCGTTATGGTTGATTCATGATCATTGGAAACAATTAATTTTAATTGAAAAGGTTGAAGTAGACATGAAAAATAATATTGACATAGAGCTTGAGGGTATTGCTCAAAAGTTCTATGACTCTAACGACCAACCAAAGAAGGAAATGAAATGGAAATTACGAGAGATCATAGATCCATCATTGAGCCAGACGGTACAACCATCTGTACTGTTTAAGTTAAAAGGGAGGCCGAAAGGAAGCTACAAAAAATTTAAAGAAAACATATGTTCTGTCTACTGAGCGACTTCCATTTCATTTTGAGTACGCTTTGTTAGAGGATAAAGTTTTGGAAACAAAGAAAAGAAAGAAAAATTTAAAATTGCATATTTGCCGGAAAATAAAATTTGTTGAAAAGGTTCGGCATCAATTTACCTCATTTTGGTTGGAGTACATATTAGACGCCTTTGACGTGTTGGGCGATGGTTATTGTCGGTACCGAGTTATTAGTGATCAAACATTGAATATTTCGAGTGGTTGACTATAAGTGAGAAATGACCTATGTAATGAGCTACCAAATTGCAATATTTTATATGGTGCCATCTATGGAAGCAAAAGATGCTTAGAGTTGTTAGAATCTTTACAATGCACTGAAACTCCGGCTCCAACGTAGCCTTGGTTGAATTATCAAAAGTATAAAGTTTGACATTTCTTCCTCTACATTCGTTTATTCCGGATATTCCAACACTCATTTGCATTTGATTTCTAAATAACAATCATTTTATTTCGTTGAATTTGTGTGATTTCTCTCCAATACCCACCATTATTTCATATTAGGTGAAATATCATGAAACTGTTGTGGAAGGTTGGGCAAGACACTACTGCTTACGAGAATCTCAACAGCTGATTACGAGGACAACTACTATGGTAGATTTGGATGATCTAAAATTCTAGGAGGTTTGTACTATTTCTTAGATTTATTAAACTTGCACTCCTTCATTTTGAAACCTATAAAATTAATTTGATTTTTTTCTTCATTATCTCACGTTACAAAGGTGGATGTGAAAGCACAACAACTTGAAAGAGTATAAATACATGAAATTATTTGAAGATAGTAGTGACTTATTTTGAAATTTTGTTTAGTAATCACTTATATGTACTTCAAAGAATGTTTCTTTTGTTATTTTTGGTAATGTGTTTTGAATTACGTGTCATAATTTGTTAAATTTTTGTAAAAAAATATATTAAACTATGATTGAATGATTGATAGACAGCCTTCTTTAGGCTCGTAAACGGGGGTGACGGTCGTAAACACATGGGTTAAATCGTCATTTGTTAAGTATCGCCTAACAAACATCATCCGTTTGAACATAAAAGTGGATGAAGCTCTTTAGGTGGGCATTAATCACATATTCATGACCGTCACCACCGTGCCAAACGGAACCTTATAACTTATAAGTAATGTGGATGGAGTCAAATTAGATCATGAGCATCAACTCTCCTACAAAATTAAATTACATTTCTAACAACTCTCTTTCAACCAACATCAGCTCTTACAAAATTAATGATTCGTTTGGTTTGGCATTTTGCTCAGATGACGTGAGGAGAAGGAGCGCTTTTGGAACTGGATGGGGATGCTTCGTTTGGAATCCCTCTGTTTTCCTTCATTTCTCATGTCGCGGCGGGTGCACACGAAGCAAATGCCGCCAGCGGCCATTTGACTACCCGCTGTGCGGTGGCGTTTGCCCCAAACAGATAGCTCCAAACGCCGCGTCAAACGAAGCCCAAACCCTCACCCTAAATATCCCTAATTAGTTAAATCCAAACCGACCGACCTTACCACACATATAATAGTACAGTATGTACCCAGAGAACTAATTAATTATAATATAAATAAGGTTATTAGCTGATGGGGATGAAACCCCATTTAAAGGCTTGAGTGTCCATTTAATCACTTCCCCTTGATTCCTCCAATTGTGGAGATTATGGATTTGACCGGTTAACTCACTCCCCATGATCTCCACCACAATAGCAAAAATCATGGGGACCTCCCATTCAACAACCATCGCCGCCGCCGCCGGCCGCCGCCGCCACCGTCCGCGGCTGCCGCCGCCGGCCGCTGCCGCCGGCCGCCAACAAATAAGTTAGCATCCAGTACTCCCTCGGCGCAGCCTGTCGCCCAAAGCAAGTCAGAAATTCTCTCTCACCTCCAAGTTGTAACGAGGAGCGGCCTATCGTCCTTGATTCTCCAAACATATTTACTGCAAGCTGATAGTGGACTTTGACAGGCACAGATCCGATCACGTGGGTTTTTTACCCAGTTGAGGGGTTTTTCCACGTTAAAACCTCTTGTGTCAACTCTCTCTTATCATTTACTATGTGCGCGCTCGACCGTCCCGAGAGCTAAGGCGGTCTAGTTTACTTCGGTCCGAACGGGACGTCGAGTTAGTTCGTAACAATTTGGCGCCCTCTGTGGGAACACGGCCCCCAACATCCTTCAGAAGTCAATGCCTCTCTCCTTTGCAACATCTAGGCCCCACTTCAATGACGAAAAGAAGCCCCCGCACTGCTGAAGGATCCGTCCCAGAAGGACACACTGAACCAGCATGTTCCCACTCTCTGGTAGACGTGTCATTGACCGCAGAGGCCGCTTTTGCGCATGTCACCGCCCTCGATGGGCGAGTTCGTCAAATGGAAGAGCAGCAAACTGAAATGCTTGCTCTGCTCAGGAATCTGGGAGCGCCTCCTGCTCCTCCTCTAGAACAAGTTAAACTGCGACAACAAAATCATGGTTGGGCGCAAGAACTTCCAAGACAACAGACACCCGAAGAATACTCTGACGCCGCCAGATCCACTCACCCGACTCGTGGAGAAACTAAAACTGGGTTACACCGCCACAACCTGGGAGATGAGGCCCGACTTCCCCCACTCAAGAGATTCACAAGAGAAGAAATTCGGGAGGTGATCGTAGAAGAATGTCGGCAAGCGGGCCGTCGGGATATTCATACTCGCCGACCACTCTTCCAAGGCTCCCCCTTGCACCATAAATCCTGGCTTATCCAATTCCTCATGGTTTCAAGCTGCCGAATATCGAGACGTTTGCCGGAACAGACGATCCGTTGGAACATGCCATCCACTTCACAACCGTTATGAGGATCTACAATGCACCTGATCAGTTACTCTGCCAAGTGTTCCCAACCACTCTCAAGGGGCAAACACGCACATGGTTTCACTCCTTGAGGGTGGGCACCATTGCCAACTTCATAGAGCTAACAAGTCAGTTTGCGGATCAGTTTATAGCAAATCGGAGGACCCTTCCCACTTATCAGGTATCCACCAGAATGAAGGGGAGTCTTTGAAGGACTTCTTCCGCAGGTTCTCTGCAGAAGCTCGCCAAATTCCAGGTGTCGATCTAGAGCTGTTAAGAGGAGTGTTCCTTGGCGGTCTCCGTCCTAGCGGATTCTATTCAGCAGTAATGAGGGAAACCGTCCCTAGCTACCCCGACCTCATACACCGCGTAGAGGCGCAGAGCGCAACTGACGAGACTATTGAAGCTTACCGTCAACAGTTCGATAGGAACCAGAAGCGCAAGAGGGAGAAAGAGCTGGCCCCTCAACACCAAGAAGGAAGATCCCGAGAAGAACGTGACCAACAGAGAGATCAGCCGCCCTTAGATTATACGCCCCTCAATACCTTCAGAACAAATGTTCTTTATGCAATCCAAGGCAGCGAGACTCTCCGCAAGCCCAGACCCCTTGCTAAAAATACGAGGACCAAACAAAGTACTGTGAGTTCCACCGTGGATGAGGATACGACACAGAAGACTGCTCAAAACTTGAGGAGATCGAGTATCTCATCAAACAAGGCCACCTGGGGAGATTCTTACGGGGCTAAGCACCAAATCCGCCGACAGGAAATCGACCAACTGCTTGCTAGAACGGACTGAGGGGCAACCCCAAAGTCGACCAGCCCAAGAGAGGGCTTCATACCTATCAACAGGGCTCTGCCCATTGAAGCGTTTATAAATTTTAATTTCTTATGAATTCTTCATGTAAATTTCCACAACAACAGTCTCACGACTGTAACTCTAATAACTTTAAAATTTTTGTTATTTTAGGCCTATAGAAGGCGAGCATCATCAACGTAATTTCAAAGGCATACTCACTTCGCCAAAGTACAAATGCATCCATTTACACTCACAGCAACTGCCTTCGGGCAGCGTGCTCCTCACAACTACCTTCGTTCATCGCGCTCCCCACAACAACTGCCTTTGGGCAGCGCGCTCCTTATAACAACTGCCTCAGTGCAATGTGTTCCTCCCAGCAACTGCCCTCGGGCAGCGTGCTCCCTACAACTGCCTCAGTGCAGCGCGCTCCTTACAGCAACTACCTTCGGGCAGCACGCTTCTTACAACAACTGCCTCTGTGAAGCGCACACCTCACAGCAACTGCCTTCGGGCAACGCGCTCCCTATATCAACTGCCTCAGTGCACCGCGCTCCTTACAGTAACTGCCTTTGGGCAGCGCACTTCTTACAGCAACTGCATCTGTGCAACACTCTCCCCAAAGCAACTGCTCTCGAGCAGCGCGCTCCTTACAGTAACTTCCTACGTGCAGCCCGCTCCTTACAGCAACTGCCTTCGGGCAGTGCGCTCCCTACAACAACTGCCTTCGTGCAGCACGCTCCTTATAGCAACTGCCCTAGGGCAACACACTTCTTGCAGCAACTGCCTCCGTGTAGCGCGCTCCCCACAGCACTGCCCTCGGGCAGCACGCTCCTTACAACAACTGCCTCTGTGCAGCACGCTCCTTATAGTAATTGCCTTCGGGTAGAGCGCTTTTTACAGCAAACTGCTTCCGTACAGCGCGCTCCTCACAACAAACTCTCTGTGGAGTCCTGCCCCCCTCATGACAAAACCGCGATTATAACCTGCGCAAACTAAGCCGCGAGCTAAAACCGTGCAAACTAAGCCGCGGGCTAGAACTGCACAAACTAAGTCGCAGGATGGAGCTGTGCAAATGAAGTGGCTAATCTAATTCATGAGAAATACTTCGCCTACACTCAAAGGAGATAAGGGGAAAACAAAACAGCTAAATGACATAAAAAATAACAATGTCATACAGATTAGCGCACAAGGTCGTCCACTACAACTGTTAAGCAAAAAACAACACACGACACAAATAGTTGGAGGAAGAATGCAAAAACATACAAGTATAAAAACAAGAGGCCGCTACCCATCAGTAGGATCAACATCAAAGCGCTCATCCTCAAAAACATCATCAAAGCTAAAGCCAGATGTGTCACATCTTAGGTGTCGGCTGATAAATCAGAAGGCCTTTGCCACTCCACGCCTGAGGGCCAACTCACGGGCATCTTCTACTTGAGGCTCCACCTCCTTGGACCAGATCTCGTCACGCACCTCCTCCTTAATCATTCTACGGCCTCGCATGTTGTCCAACGACTGAAAGTAGTCCGCAAGACTAGCGACCTTCAACTCCGACACGACTCTCATAAGATAGCATCTCCACTTGGGCCCTCTCCGCCCGAAGTCGAGTCTTTAAGCCGGTGGTTTCCTCTTGGGAATGATTCAGCATCTGGGTGGTCCTCTCCACCAGTGCCATCTCTACCTCCAATGTCGCGGGTGCATCCTCCAACTTAGACTTCAGCCCAGACCCTATCCGATGGAATCGTGAAATGTCATGTTCATGCTCCGCCCTTGCGGAGGCAAGTGAGCTCGTCGTCAACCTGAGCTTCTCCTCAATGGCCAAATACCCATCATTCAGGCTCACAAAGTGGTTGTTCCAAGTAATGATAGTCTATGTCTGAGTCTCAATCTACACAAAGGAAAATGAAAATTAGCGTCACAAGATGAAAAATGAAAATTTCACACAAACAAGAGTACTTACCACTTCATTCATCACCTTCAAAGAAGAAGATTGCCTCAGAGCCGCTGCCTCCGCAGGGGAAGACTAAGGGGTAGACGAACCATGCACTTGCACCTCGGGAGGCAAACCGCCACAGCCACTGGAAGGAGAATCATCACTCAGAGAAGATGAATAAGGAACCACGCTCCCGCCACCTCAGGAAACTACGATGGCCTTCCGTTTCCGACTACCAACCAAAGACGTCTCAGCGGTCCGCCCAGAGACGGAAGAAATGTCGTATTGCAACAAGAGCTTCAAAGTCGAGCCAACTCTTGTTGCTATGAATCTCCACACGCTCCCCACCATCAGAGCGGACATCTCACAACTCTCAGAAACATTTCAAAGAAAGTCTCCCACCATGCTCACGGAAGAAAACAACCATACCCATAAGGCGCCATACTCCCAACAGGGTAAACTGGGAGATCGGCATCCCGCGAAATTTCAAGATCTCGATAACTTCTTCGCAAGGAGGGAATCAGAAGCTAGACCTCAGAGTACTGTCGTAGACCGTTAGCCAGCCTCGAAGGGGACTTTTCACTCTCTTCGCGGCATGCAGAACCTTCACCTCTAAATCAACAGGTAGCCCGAATTTTCTTCTCTAAATAACAATGTGGTCCTCAATAAAAGAGGAGCGCGGATGCAGTGGTCTCGCGGTACGCTTCAAGCCCTGTCACCAGATGGGAAAAGTCAGTTACAATATGAAAACACGCCTCGCATGGTAAAATTAAAGTGTAGGCCACCTTGAAGCAAGTCAAGGGACGCCTCCGAGCATGCACATGCACGAAGCATAATACCTGCGGGCCCCGTAAAACAGAGCACGCTCACGCAAGAACATTAGCTAGCACATAATCTGGCACGTACCCGCACGTGCGCGGCCCGATGCACGCGTACATGCGCGCATCTAGGCCCGCACACACAGCCCAGTGCGCAGCGCTCGCGCACCGGGCGCGCGCCCAGCGCGCTCATGCGCTGTAGTACGCTCGCCCAATGCTGGCCTAGCGCGCGAAGCGCGCGCGCACAGTGCGTGCGCACAGTATGCGTGCACTTGCACCCAGGCGCGCACGCGCGAACTAGTTCGCATGCGCGGTCAGGGACGCACGCACGACCAGGCGTGTGCACCCGAATATTTCCGCTCGCGAGCCTCCTCTAGCGCTCGCGCACCTCCTCGCGCTTCGGCCGCCGCATCGCCCGATTGCGAGAGCGCTGGAAGCCCCCCTTTCTGGGTGAGCAGGCATTTCCTCTTGTCATCCCCTCTCTCCCCCAGAAATCTTTAAACACATCGTTACCTGGGCTCGACGGGCGCCGCTCTCTGATGTTTCTGGCCTTTCGCTGGCCGCCTTCTTGGTCGAAGAGAATGAGGGAAAATTCTTGTTCTCTCGCTTGTGCCAACCTCCATCAATAAAGTATTTGGAGGACAATTGGTGGGGATGAAGCCCCATTTAAGAGCTTGGGTGTGCATTTAACCACTTCCCCTTGATTCCTCCAATTATGGAGATCATGGGTTTAACCGGTCAACCCTCTCCCCATGATCTCCATCAAAATAGGAAAAATCATGGGGGCTCCCATTCAGCAACTATCGCCGCCGCCCGCCCGCCGTCGCCGAACGCCGCCGGCCGCTACCGCCGCCGTCGTAGACCGCCGCCGGCCGCCGCCGCTCGCTGCCGCCAACCGCCACGTGCCGTCGGCCGCCACTGCAAACCGTCATCGTCGCTTGCGGGATGGCCGCCGTCCGATCACTATAGAGCATCCATCATCGTCCGATCTACATGTAACCACCCACTAACCACCAAGTTAGTGGGGGGGGACACCATAACCACCTCCTAGAGGCTATACAAGGAGCTCCAGGCCTCGTCATTTCTGACTTTTTAGTTCCCGGAGTCTTCTTATTCCTCTGGCCAGACCTCTGCCGAACTCCTCCCTCGAGTCATCTTCATGCCACCTACGAGCTAGAGGAACACCCAAGTGCGCGGAGAAGGGAAGAAGACGACCACCACAAGCACTCAAGCACACCAACAACCAAGTTAGCATCCAGTACTCCCTCGGCGCAGCATGTCGCCCGTTGCGAGTCAGAAATTCTCTCTCACCTTCAAGTTGTAACGAGGAGCGGTCTGTCGCTCTTGATTCTCCAAACATATTGGAACCGCAAGTTGATGATGGACTTTGCCCGATACAGATCCGGTCACGTGGTTTTTTACCCAGTTGAGGGGTTTTTCCACGTTAAAACCTCTTGTGTCAACTTTCTCTTCTCATTGACTGTGTGTGCGCTCGACCGTCCCGAGTGGTAAGGCGGTCCAGTTTACTCCGATCCGATCGGGACGCCAAGTTAATCCGCAACATTAGCATATACATATATTTATTATTATTATATAAAGCAATATAGATATTTGGAGGCACACTATAGATCAAACAAGAGCCATTGGATCATGAGAGAGAGTATGAGATGAGGGGAGAGATTTAGTAGAGAGAGAGGATGGAGAGAGAGAAAGAGAGAGTGGGGAGGAGAGAATGAGAGAGAGATGGGAAAGGGAGAGAAAGAAGAGAGAGATTGCGTGAAATTAATGTTTTTACGATAAAACATAATTTTTTTATAAAATAAAAATTGTAACGTTGATTTATATTTTTTAACGGTCATTTTGAGTACTCATATGTATATATTGCGGGCACTGCCCGTCTTGATGTGGGGGCATCCCGCTTTGATGCGGGCGTATCCCGCTTTGATGCGGGCGCATCCCACAACGATGCATCGAGAACGGGAGAAACCTGTTCGGAGGCGGGCGAAGCCCGCCTGGATGGGTCGAAGGCCGCCCGAGAGCATCGAGCACGGGCGTAGCAAAACTTTAACTATTTAATTAAAAAACCACCTTTATTCATAACAAACCCTTTCACTTATAAATTTATTTATACACTATTATCAACACCTCACATAGTCAAAACAATTAAATTTAATTAGTGTAAAGTCAGGCTGACATTAATTTTCTTCAACGTACATGGTTAAGGATTAGGTATCACATGCATTTTTAAAGAATTAAAAAAGGATTTGTCACAAATTATTGAGTGAGAATAGTTTCTAAAATAGCAAGCAAAACTCTCCAAAAGCAATTTTTAGTTGAGCTCTCGTATTGACCCCACAAATGGTTTTGCTTTTTTGGGACGGGCATGTAGAGAAATAGTGATCTTAGCCAATGGTCGTGGTGGTGGACCGCCGCGTGTAGGTAAATATTCATCACAGATGGAGCAGAAGTAGAAATACATGAATTGTGTCAAATGAATCCTAATACATTTGATTACTTTGGGCGTGTATGAGTGGGAGACTGTAGTCAGAGTCTCAGAGATGAAGCAGTTGAAGATGAAAATAAAGCGATGTTCTTGAATGGAGCACCCATTCTGTAGTTTGAATCAGACCTGAATAACTTTTCAGGAGATTGATGGTTCAAAAGGGGGGCTAGTCAAAACGGTAAAAATAATTTTTGAATTTGTTTGAAAAAATGCAACAGCTCGTTTAAAGGAGATCATTAGAGGCACCTGTTGGGACACGACTGACACCAATTTCAGAGAAGATGCGAGAAGCTCGTCTAAGATGGTTTGGACACGTACAAAGGAGATCATTAGAGACACCTGTTAGGCGTTGTGAGAGTCTAGTAACTAGGCATGTTAGATGAGGGAGGGGTAGACCAATAAAGACTTGGAATGAAACTATAAAAAAAGATATGGTGTACTTAGGTATTAGTGAGATTATGATAAAAGATAAGACACAATGGCGACAAAGGATCCATATAGCCGACCCAATTATAGTGGGATAAAGGCTCAAGTATTGTTGTTGTTGTTGTTTGAAAAATGCAACAGCCTTATTATATTACATCATGTGATAGTCAACAATGCAATTATATAGATATTATACATGGGAAAATAGTGTTTCATTATTAGGATTGGACTTATCAATTGGTAATTTCTTGCCCGACCTAAATTGATTACAATCATTCATGTCTCAAATCTCAGGCTTCTCAGCTCATCTCGAGATTCATTTTCAAGCCCTCACATTTGAAAAGCTAGAATCACACAACTTTTGTGTTTTTCTTGTTATTTTTTCTTTTGATTTTACCTAATTTTGTAACAAATAATTTGGTTCAAGTCATCTTAATTTGACCAGATATCACATTTTTAGGTCCCTTATTCAATAATTAATTCATTTTGAGTTTTAAACATCAATAATGAGTTATTGAAGTTTTAGTTCTCATAATTTTCAAAATATAATATTATGCCCGAAGTCAATTAATAAGGGCGTTGATATTAACACTGTATTTTTGGCTATCCGCACTAACCGTTAATCGCAAACATAATTTTAAGAGGTTGGTTATGCGCAAGTAATTTTCTATTAGCAAACGTTCTTTTAGAGAGTTGCTATTTGCAAGCATTCTGTCATTCTTCATAAAAATTAAAGATACGGAATGAACACCTGCAACATCATGATCTTCTTTTCTCCATTTCTTTCAAAAACAGAAAGATCAAACCTACCATTCTTATTTTCGGAAGGTTTTACTAAGAAAATTTAACTAAAAAAGTTTTTTTTAATGCATGGGAAGGGGGAAAAGATGATTTTTTGAAGCGGAAGAACTTACACTTTGGGATTAGGGGAGCAACAATGGCTTAGAGAGAGAGAGAGGGAGATTGGATGCGACGGTGGTGCGGAAGATAAAATGCATGATAGAGTTATACAAGTCTGGGAAGTTCCGGGTCTCCGGCAATGAAAGATTCAACAGTGTGATGAGAATAAGCGAGTCCGACGCTAAAAGAAATTTAAAAAAATCTAAAAAAAAATAAATTTTTATGCGAATAGTCAAAAGTGTGGTGCTAATATAGTCGCTCATTAACAATCATATCCCTTTTTACACACAAGTACAATTATGAGAGACCCTATTTTAAATAATCTAATCACCCATGACTCCATAGGTAAAACTGGTCAACCGATAATCCCATTTTTTTAAAATATATATGCATATATAACTCTATGTAGATTCATTTTGACTATTTGCAGGTCACATAAATTTATAATTGTTATGTGCATACAAGGCCTATACTGATTTCATCACTTCTTATAATATTTTAATTTGACCTACATTTATTTTTGTTCAGCATATGTTGAAAATGATCTGCATGTAACATAACCCTACATATAGTGAGAAAAAGAGAGCAGACCTGTGTACCTCCTAAGAAAACACTAAATAATAATAATAATAATAAATTAATAATAATAATAATAATAATAATAATAAATCGTTGAACAACAAATAAACAGCTTCGTCCCACCAATTTATTTATAATAATAATGTAGTACAGCGCATCACACCTGATCCGAGCATTAATTTCTTCTGTCCGGGCAATTTTCAACCTCTATAAAAGTCGGCGCCGCTGCATCCACAATTTTCTCACAGACCAAAGACTTCTTCCTCTCCTTCTTCGAACTTCTCCATTAATTAATAATTAGTGGTAGCTGCGGCAATTAATTAGCTAGCAGGAGGCCGGGAAGAGAAGAGAAGAGATATTAGTTAATTACTTACTTGGTTGTTAGTATAGTAGGAGCTGAGATCAATATCGAATTAATTAAGGAGATGGGAAGGGCTCCGTGCTGTGATAAGGCCAACGTGAAGAAGGGACCCTGGTCTCCTGAGGAAGACCACAAGCTCAAGTCCTACATCCAACAACATGGCACCGGCGGTAACTGGATCGCTCTCCCTCACAAGATTGGTATTTTATTTTTTAATCCATGCATCTTCTAGCTACTTTGTTTTTTTCTTATGCTTAAAGGCTCACCGGAACGCCGGGCTTAAGCTCTAATTAACCCTGAAATTCGCTCCCCCAAAACATAACTAGATCGATGAGAGAGAGAGAGAGAGAAAGCATAAATCCGCATAATAAATTAACCAGCTAGCTTTACGCACATGTAGTTATCTGATAAAATCATGAATTGGGGACGACAGTAATTAACAAGAAATCTTATGCATGTGGGATTTTGATAAAGTTTATTAAGATAATGATTACTTATAATTAATTAAAACAAATTATTATATATAAATATAATAAACCCTAGAAAACTTTAGTGGTGTCTACCACGCATGCACCCGGCTAGCTTCATCCATTTTTGTTGTGATGTTGATGAGTGTATTAGGGCTGAAGAGATGCGGGAAGAGCTGCAGGCTGAGATGGCTCAACTATCTAAGGCCAAATATCAAACATGGCGGCTTCTCCGAGGAAGAAGATCGTGTTATTTGCAGCCTCTATGTCAGTATAGGCAGTAGGTATTACTTGCTATACATCCAATTAATTAATTAAGGGGAAACCCCCCCATGCATCTTTCAATATTCTTTTTTTTTTAATTTCCCCACATTATTAATTATATACATTTATATGAATATATAAATTATAGGTGGTCGATCATTGCTGCCCAGCTTCCAGGAAGAACAGATAATGACATTAAGAACTACTGGAACACTCGGCTGAAGAAGAAGCTGCTGGGCAGGAGAAGAGACTCTAACCAAAACCCTAACCCTAACTCTAATAATCATAACCCTAATAATGGAGCCCTATCATCATCAGCTCTCGAGAGACTGCAGCTCCACATGCATCTCCAAGCTTTGCGCAGCCCCTGCTTCTCCTTTAACAACAACAACAACAACAACAAACCTAATTATTATTATGATCCTCCCGGCCGGAATGATCGCCAGATCTTACAAACCCTAACCGCCGAAGAAGCCATCGTCACTCCATCAATGAATCTGCAACCTGATCAGAATGCCATATTGTTGGAGAAGATGGAAGGAAGTTTAGGGTTTCCTTCTTCTTCTTCTACAGCTGCATTCTCCAATTACATCATTAATATGGACGCAGAAGTACTCCTCCATGACATGGTGTGCGGTGGGAAGGAGTCGATGGGCAACTGCTTCCCTGAAGAACTCGATTGCTTAAAAGAACAGGAGGGAATGAATTGGCCGTGGGGATCTGCAAGCAGCAGCGGCAATAATATTGGATTTGATGATAAATCAGCTGCTTCATTATCCAGCTCTTGGGATTCAGCTTCAGTACTTGTTCAGCATGATTCTGTGGAGCTTCAAGCTGGGTATTATGGGACTGAATACAATTTATAATTGCGGGCACGTCTACAGCTAGCTACCATGCGTGCATGGACTTGGTTTAATTAAAATTTTACTTATTGTAGTCGACGGGCTGTGAATA
The DNA here is from genome assembly GCA_039583875.1 of Platanthera guangdongensis. Lineage (NCBI taxonomy): Eukaryota > Viridiplantae > Streptophyta > Magnoliopsida > Asparagales > Orchidaceae > Platanthera > Platanthera guangdongensis. Next base: position 177,689,290 of record CM077160.1, read on the forward strand.
TATAGTACTGTGTCGTCATTACGTTTGTGATGTGCATTCATGTTGTTTTTGTCATTCAAGTATACAATGTACGTGTTCCCGCAGCTTCCTATGCTCCTTGGGCTTTATTTATTTGGCAAAAAAATAATGTTACCGTGATAGAATGTATGTAACAGCCAGCACGAAAAGAAAGCTGTTTTTGAGCATCAAAGATGCTCCCTTTTGGGTCCGAACTTTTTTTGAGACCGAATTCTGATTTCAACAACTATCATCGCACCAAACGAATCATTAATTGACATATATTATTTAGTTGAAACAAATTAATATGTTTGAAGAATTTCTTTAATTATGTGCATTTTAATTAGGAGTAGTAATGTAACATTATATTTCATTAATTTTGGGATGATTAGTAAAAAAGTTAGGGTTTATTCGCATGAGAAGAATTGCTGTCTTGATATCCAATTAGTTGCTCATGAAATGGTCACATTGAAATTCAAAATGAGATCCATAGAATTCGTTGAACCAAATCAATACTTTACAATTTATATAGGAATTGGACTATTGGAGAATTCCATGCAAGATCTTGACACACATGTGAATATCATTTGAGTCGACTATGTTATCTTATAAGTATAATAACTTAAAGTTTTTATAGTTTGTTGAGTCACAATAGTTTCAAAAAGAGTTGATTCTTCTCAAAATTTCAAAGAAGCTTTTTGTAATAGCTAGTTTTGAGATTGCTGGTGGCGGGCGACGATTAGTCATTCTAAATTAGTAGAGGAATATATGAAAGTTGTTTGTTCATCATCTCATAAGTATTTCGGAAAGCTTCTTATCATCATTCTAAGCCTTCGTTTGGGGGGACTTATTTTCACCGGTCCAGCGGTTACGACCGCATGAATTGGGCCTTAATTATGGTCCGATTCCTGCGGTCGTAACCGCTTGACCGGTGACAATAAGTCCCCCCAAACGGAGCGTAAATCAATAGAGGTTGACCATGATGGTACATCCATCTGAAAGGTCAGAATATCATCTTTACTAGAAAATATGAAACATGTTAAATTGTCATCAAAGTTTTAGGAAAGATCCATTTTCATCTCCCTGAGACCACTCGTGGCCTTCGTCAATCCAAAAATCTGAACTGCAACAATTATCGTAAGAACAATAGAATTGGCCAATTTCAACTGATCAGCAAGCTCAACTTTATTGCTCGGTCCACTGAATAACAATGATAGGAATGAGACTCTTTTTATAGAGTTTAGGGGTGTGGATAGCACACTCCTCATGATCCCCACTATCTTATTATGAACATGGGTTTATCGCCGCGCACGATCCGCACACGCAATCGCGTGCGATCCCCACATGCCGAGATCCCACTCCCCCTCGCCGAACGAGGCCGACCAAGGAGGCTGGCCCCTCTCTCCCGCCGCCGGCAGGCCGGCTCATGCCGGCTCGGTTTCCTGACGGCCAAGAGGCCGCACCTCTCGGCTGCACACCCGTGGCCGAGAGGCGCGACAGTCCCGCCAGCCAACTTGCTCGGCGGGAGCCCACCCTCCTGCTGCCTCCGCAGGAGGTGGACCTCATGGTGGCCCCCCTCTCTCGTGCTGATCCCGACCGGCCAAGTCTTGTGGCTGGCCGGTCACGGCCTTGTGGCCGGCGCTCGGTGTCGACGCCGCGCCCGTCGGCCAGTGTCAGGGCCGCACCCGGCGTGCATCCCAAGTGCGGCCGGCCGGCCCCCTCTGCCTTCGGCCGGCCGGTCGCATGCCAGGCCGGTTCCGCGTCGGTGGCCCACCGCCATCACCAGGGAAGGTAGCCGGCCTCCCCTCTCGCCCTCCGTGGACGACATTTCGTCCGTCTCCCTCGCCCGCCGTCTCTCTTTACAGCCTGATCAGCCCCGCCACGATCGCGATCGTCCGTTGCACGACTAACCACCCAAGTAACTATCGTCGGTAGTGGGGGGCCATGTTTTTAGTGGGAGCCTGCATTTAATAAAACATAATTTCCAGATAGTATGCGCCCAGAACTATGCTTAAAATAATAATGTTAGTTGTTACGGTGTGCGGATAGTAGCATAACCACTGTAAGCATCTCCTGGAGGCTATAAAAAGACCCCCAGACCTCCTCATTTCTCACCTTTCTCCTATGTGCTTTCTTATTTCTCAGGCCAGAGCTTTGCCGGCATACTCCAACGAGTCACAATTCCTCCACCGGAATTCTCCAATGAGCCACCATTCCTCCACCAGAATTCTCCAACGAGCCACTATTCCTCCATCAGAATTCTCATGCGTGCCACCACCCCTCCACCAGAAACTCGATTAAGTCCGCAGCATCACCACGAAGAAGACGCTCTGCCCGTTGTAGGAAGAAAGTCTCGTTCGTGCTCAGCCTCCTGCAGGAAGCCCGCTCCAACCTCACTCCACGCATTCCGCGCCCATCCTCGCACTAAGATTGCGAAAGCTAAACCTCCTGTGGAGCAGTCTGTTGCCCGCCGAGCGCCAAAGATACTCCCTCATCTCCAAAAGAGTAACGAGGTGTGGCATGTCGCCCTCGATTATAAAAACAAGTTGTAATCTGAAGCTAATAGTGGAGTTTGACCGGCACAGATCCGGTCACGCGATTTTTTATCCGATTGAGATTTTTTCCATGTAAAAATTGTCTTGTGCATTTGATTTATTACTCTGTGACTGATTGCACACTCGACCGCTCCCGGGATAATATGGTTGTTGACAGGGGGCCGGCCCACTCGCGTGAAGCTTGACACCCATCTGCGCTGCAGCGCCGATGGGTATGAGAGGGTGGTTTGAAACCCTCTTATAAAGGAGGTTGGGGGATCGAGGCCAGGCAACGCCTCACCAACCTCGACAACCCGCCACACAGTATTAAGTCGGGTCCTGGGTGCCCGGAATGGGCTAGGCCGCGGGCGGTGGTGGAGAGGGGTTGGGCCTGTTGGACTGCAGTCCTGGGTGGGGGCGGCCCGGGATACTCACGCGAGTGGGCCGGCCTCCTGTTAACGAGTGTCGAGTTAGACCGCAACAAATTAACATAATTGAAATCGATCTCAATCTCCGGTTCAAATATTCCAATTCTAAGTCCGAATTAAAGCGCTTATTATTACCCGATTGAGGGGGTTTTTCCACGTAAAAATTGTCTTGTGCATTTGATATCCTACTCTGTGACTGATTGCACACTCGACCGCTTCCGGGCTAATACGGTCACATCTAGGCCGGTTTAGGAGTGTCAAGTTAGACAACAACAAATTAACATAATTGAAATTGATGTCAATCTCTGAATCAAATATTCCAATTCTAATTAAGTCCAAATTAAAGCGCTTATTATAACCCTTAATAAGAGATTTGATCCTCGTATAATATTATTCTCAAGGTCGATATATGATTATTATTAATAAAATTCAATCGGCGGCGCCTGGGCGATAAGTCCGGCGAACTCTCCATCATGCATTATTAGTTCTTAATTATTCATGGAGCCGATGATTGAGTTTTCGCTCTATATAACTCCGTCTAATCCAGTAATTCTTCCCTTATTATAATATCTTCTCCAATTATGGAGCAGCTGCTGTCTGCTTGTGTATGATCCAGTACAAATAAAGGTAACATACATGCTCGGATCATTAATTACATAAATATTATAGAGAGAGAGAGAGAGGGTCTCTTCTCGTCTTTTGAGGAATATAATATCATAGAAATCATACGACCGTTGCTTTTAAATTTTTAAAAAAATATAGTTTTAAGGCCATGGTTGAGCTGCTCCTTGCTGTTGGCTCCTTTGACATTTGAACTCTAGTATTTGCCGTTAGATTCTCTCTTCACTAGCTTCTTCCTAATTATGCCGACTATTCAACTTAATTACATGTGATTAAACAATATAATATGATTTTCTTCTTTTCACATGGGTTGCCGCCCAAGTCTAATTTGGCCGTGTTATTTTTTTATGTTGAGATTTTTCGCCCCATATTGTTGAAAAACTCGCGTTACATTTGATATGGAATTAAAAGAAAAAAAAGAGGGGGTGTCTTAATTCTTCTAAAGCTATATAATTAATTGGCTCTGGGTACATTGATCGAGGTTATGTATAGTTTCTAATTAATGTGGTATTAGAGAAATTCCACACTTCTACAGAAATATTTTTTTACCTTCATCTTAATATATTGTTATTTTTGGGATTTTCTAGCTAGGAAGCACAATTCTCGAGCACACATAAAATACAAGGACATACAAAAAATCAGTGTTTTCCACAATTTTATAAGTACTATAAAATTAAAGTATTTAAATAAGAGGTACAAATTCAAAAAAATATAGAACTTGCACCACAAAAATCCACATGAGAGTATCATGGCCTTGACTGCAATCCACACAATTGATACATTGTTGGGATATAATGCGAAAATTATTCCCTACGCGCAACCAAATAAATAAAGGGTATACAATAACGCACAAAACTAAATCTGAATAAAATTCTGCATATATAAATTATATAACTGCAATAATCAAAACATGATGAAACGTACTGACATCCGTTACAGAATACACCGCGGAGCTAGAAGGCGGACTCGCTCGATCAGCAGGAAAGAGGATAATGTGGACTACAAACTGCTATCACAGTGGGCACACAGGGTTCACTGGGAACCTTCTGATAGAACTAAAGTTTTGAACAAGGATTAAACTGAGGAGATCACACAACTTGCACAAATGTGTAGTTCTAATGGATGCACGCGATGTTGCAAAAGTCTTAAAAGATATTAGATGAGTGGGCCTTTTATAGGTGCCCAACAGGTGGTGTCCTGTTTGTTACACCAAAAAAGAAGATAAGCAAATAAGTATAGTTTTACATTTGTTTATACTGTTAGGTGGATTTTTACTTCTAAGCCTTGATTTTAATTGCAGGTAGATGAAGAAGACAAGCAAAGTAATGAGAAAAGAATGATAATATTACAAGAGCTTTGGACTTATATAGCCAACAGGGAAGTTACAAGTTACCAATTATATTAAAGTAGTCATAAGTGCTAGTATACTAAGCATTTAGCTGTTACATTCAGAATTAGAAACATCACACTTTAATGCTAATTAATTATATTAAACTAGCTACTTAATGCTGATTTATTATCAATGCAGATTTACGTTTCACACCCCCTCTAAATCGGCATTGCCGGTCACACCTATCTTCTTCCTTAGCTCTTGGAATCGATCACGCGGTAACGGCTTTGTCATAATATCCGCGAGTTGGGCCTTTGTAGGGCAAAATTGCAGATCGATCTCTTTCTTCTCAAGTAACACTCTGATGAAATGGTAACGGATGTCAATATGCTTGCTTCGACTATGGTACACTGGGTTTTTAGAAAGTGCAATGGCGGAAGAGATATCACATAAAAGCTTTATTCCTTCCATTCCTCCCCTTTTCTCTCTCTCTATATCCTTCTTGAGACGATGAAACCATACAACCTCACATGCGGTAGAGTTGAGTGCCATGTATTCGGCCTCAGTGGTTGACAAGGCCACTGAATGTTGTTTGTGTGAGCTCCAGGATACTGGGCAGAACCCAACGAAAAAGATGAATCCCCCTGTACTTCTTCTATCGTCGACATTCCCGGCCCAATTGGAGTCTGTGAAGCCTTTGAGAGCATTGTCCGTGCTGCTTTGGTAGAGCAAACCATAGCCCTTTGTCCCCTGTAAGTAGCGAAGAATCCTTTTTGCTGCAACAAAGTGAAAGTTAGAGGGGTTGCTAACAAAACGAGCAACAATGTTTACAACATTTTCGATATCTGGTCTGGAATTGGTGAGGTAGATGAGGCTGCCAATCAGACTTCTATATCCTTCCTTGTCTGCTCCTTCCTCTGTTTTGGTTGTGAACTTTTCAATTGTGGATATTGGAGTGGTGGCCAGATTGCAGTTTTTCATGTACTATTTGTTTAGCAGAGCTTTAACATAGGTTTCTTGAGATAGAAAAATGTTGTCTTCCAACTGTTTGATCTGAAACCCCAAAAATTATTTTAATGCTCCATGGCCTGTCATCTCATAATGGGTCTTCATACTTTCTTTAAAGTCTTGTATCATTGCTGAATTGGAGTTTGTTACAATCAAGTCGTCAATATATAGGCTTATAATAATTTGATCTTTACCAATAGTTTTTGTATAAAGAGTGGGCTCGATTGGGCTTCGTATAAATCCTTCTTTTTGAAAGTAAGAATCAATGTTCTGGTGCCAAGCCCGAGGAGCCTGCTTGAGCCCGTACAGTGCTTTATGCAATTTGTAAACCTTATCTTCTTCACCTCTCTTCTCAAATCCTTGAGGTTGTTGAACATATACTTCTTCAGTAATCTCACCATTTAGAAAAGCAGATTTAACATCCAACTGGTAAACTGGATAGTTATTTTGAACTGCAAAATAGAGAATGAGGCGGATAGTCGTCATATGCGCCACTGGTGCAAAGGTTTCATCATAATCTTCTCCCTACCTTTGAGAGTAACCCTTGGTCACCAATCGAGCTTTGTGCTTCTGGATGTTTCCATGTTCATCCTGTTTAAGTTTATACACCCACTTGAGACCGATAATGACACAGTCTGTTGGTTTCCTAACAAGGGACCAGGTATTGTTTTTTTTGTATTGCTCTTAATTCTTCTCTCATTGCTTCTTTACACTTCTCATTCTTTTGAGCTTCTTCAAATGTTGCGGGTGTGGAGGATATCATGGCAAATTCTCCATTCTGATAAATCTCTTGAAGAGACCTACACTTCCTGGGCGATGATGACTGAGGCACTAAGTCAGATCCTTCGGGCTCAGCTATGTCAGCACTGTCCTGGAGGGATTTTCCCAATCCAGGCTTCTCCTTCGTGAAAAATCGCATCCTGGGAAACAATTAGCTTGTTGCCTTTTGGTTCAAAAAGACAGTATCCTTTTGTTTGATCACTATACCCCACTAGGATACATTTTTAACTTGACTCATCAAGTTTATCATGCTTTTCTATATTTTTATGTGCATAAGGTATGAAACCAAATACCTTGAGGTGAGAAATGGAGGGCTTTTGCTTGTACAAAGCTTCATATGGCGTCATGTGTGTGAGAGCCTTGGTGGGAACTCGATTGAGAATATATACGGCTGTAGTTGCTGCTTCAGCCCATAATTGTTTTGGAAGTGCCTTTTGAATCATCATAGATCTTGTCATTTCCAGCATGGTTCGATTTCTTCTCTCCACCACACCATTCTGTTGAGGTGAGCCTGGGGCGGTGAGTTCCCTGGTAATTCCTGCTTCTTGACACAAATTATTAAAATTAGTAGATAAAAACTCTCCTCCACTGTCACTTCTCAAAGTTTTGATATGCCTCTTCAAATGATTTTCAACTTGCTGTTTGAAGATCTTGAACTGCTGGAATGAGTCAGACTTTTGTTCTAGATGCATTATCCACATATAACGGCTGAAGTCGTCGACTATAAGCATGTACTACCATTTGCTTACCAAGGATGGTGTGACAGATGGTCCTTATAAGTCAATGTGAAGTAATTTTAATGGGTGTGTTGCTCTTCTTTGTGCAGAGTGGGGAAAGGACAAACGACGAGACTTACTTCTTGCACAGTTATCACAACCTAATTCTATTTTTGCCAAATTTGGCAAACCGTCCACCAATTGATGTTGATACATGTGCTGCAATGATGTGAAATTGAGGTGACCTAGTCGGTGGTTCCAAAGGTGTGTAGTTTTCTCTTCTGTGCAAGCTAGAGAAACTGCAATGGTGGGTTTGAGATCAATCGTGAAAATGTTACTTGTATTTAACTGTGGCGTTCCAACAACTAAGGTTGTGTGAAGATGATATATATAAGAGGCATTGTTTAAGATCAAAAACAACCCTATAGCCTTTTTTGAGCAGCTGTCCGGCACTGAGCAAATTTTGTGCCAGTGTTGGTACATACTGAACAACAGTAATTAACTTCTGGACTACTTCAGAAGTCATGAAAGAAACTGTCTCTTTTCCTGCAATCGTTTTTTCCCATCACCTAGTGTTACTTCAGATCTGATGGTTCTATCAAGATTGACAAAATAGGCCAAGTCATTGACCATGTGACTTGAGCACCCACTATCAATGAACCAAAGTGTAGGAGACCCTTCCATTTCTGTAGTCTTACAGGCAAACAAAAACTGATCATCACTCGTTCCTGTGAACTTTGCTTATGATTTTACTTCTTGTTTAGGCTTGAACCAATAAGTTTTTTTAGTGATTTTGGACTTTGCATGTTTTACAATGAAAAAAGCAGTCTTTGGTGGCGTGATTTTGCTTTTTGCAAATGATACAACTTAGGCTAGTAGGTGATATTTCTTTATTTCTTGAAAATTTACTTTCTCCAGATCTCCACTGTTTTGGATTTTGAAAAAATTTATGACCGAATGATTTCTTCTTCACCTCTGATTTGCCTTTGAAGAACATTTTTGTTTGAAAAGCTCTTTCTAAACTCGTGTTCTCACAAAGAAATAGATTTTCATGGGATTGAAGGGACCCAAGCAATTCAGTCACAGTCATTTATTCAATGTCGTGTGATTCCATGATTGCTGAAACAACGTGATTATAATGTTTGGTCAAGGATCGTAGAATCTTTTCTACGATCTGGGACTCATCCAAAACTCCTCATAGAGCTCTAATTTGATTTGCAATGCTGGTTAGTTTTGCAAAATACTCTGGTTATTTTTCTCCCTCCTTCATCATAATTGCATCGAATTGACGTCTAAGAGTTTGGATTTTAATTTTAAGTACCTTTTTGTTTCCCTTGTACTCATCTTCAAGCCTCACCCAAGCTTCATTGGAAGTTTTGGATCTCATGATTATTGGGTAAATATTTGTGGAGACCCCTTGCTGAATGAGGTGTAACGCCAATGCATCCTTCTTGGCGTCTTCTTTGTTGTGTTTGGGTACAACGCCTTCTGCTGCATTTCCTGGTGGGATGTCATCTTGAACAAGCCCTCAGAGATCTTGTGATCTGAGTAGTGTCTTCATTTTATCTCGCCAATGTTCATAGAGCTCTCCATTGAAAATGGGGATGGAGGAGTAAGTATTTGATTGGGAAATAGTGGTAGATGATGAAGCCATGATTGATGAGATAGAGCTCAAAGATCGTTCTTACGATGCAATGCTCTGATGTCACTGTTAGGTGGATTTTACTTCTAAGCCATGGTTTTAATTGCAGGTAGATGAAGAAGACCAACAAAATAATGAGAAATGAATTATAATATTATTAGAGCTTTGAGCTTATATAGCCAACATGGATGTTACAAGTTACCAATGCTATTAAAGTAGTCATAAGTGCTACTATACTAAGCATTTAGCTGTTACATTCAGAATTAGAAACATCATGCTTTAATGCTAATTAATTATATTAAACTAGTTACTTAATGTTGATTTATTATAAATGCAGATTTAAATTTCACATATACAACTCAAGATATACATGCTTGTCTTCACTCTTATCTGCAGCTTTTTTGATTGACATTTATTCAGTGTATGATGGTGAATTAGGGCCGCTGCTGCTGTCAACACTCCCCTTTTAAGTCGTTATTATGGTCACTCCCATATGAACTCGAAGTTCTGCAAAGCGGAGCCGTTGTAAGGGCTTTGTTAGCACATATGCAATCTAATATTTGGATGGGCAATGCTCAACTAAAATCAGATGTTTTTCCACTAGATCTCGGATAAAGTGTAGCCGAAGGTCTATGTGCTTACTTTTCTTCTGTATTATTGGGTTGCTAGCAAGAAGGATCGCGACGGTATAAAGTAACTTGGTAGGTTTATGTTTTTCATTCCCTGTAATGTCTTTATCTACTCGTTGGAGCCAATGACATTCACATGCGGCAGTACTGAGAGTCATGAACTCAACTTTCATTGTGGATAGAGCAACTGTTGGATGTTAGTGAACTCCCCAGGAAATGGCTTTTGATCCTAGTAAAAATAGGAATCCTATGGTACTTTCCTATCATTCACATTTCAGCCCTAATCTGAGTCGGCATATATTTCCCAGTATTTTCTAATTTTGATCTTCTTAATACATTAGTCCAAAGCATATGTGCCTTTCAAATATCGAAGTATACAATGTATGGAAAGGAGATGACATTTTGTTGACCTTTCCATAAATCGAGCAACTTGATCTACTGAATTTGTTAAATCAGGTCGAGTATTTGTAAGGTACATAAGAGATCCTACAGTTGATCTGTAATCAGTGGCATTTACAGGCACATCCTGATTATCTATTAAAGGAAATAATACTTTTTACCTCCAAAAGATGGAGTCGGGCAGGTTGCCAGAGATCCCCATGATTTAGGCTCCGTTTGGGAGGGCTTATTTTCACCGGTCAAGCGGTCGCGACCGCATGAACCAGGACTTAATTAAGATCCGGTTCATGCGGTCGTGACCTCTTGACCGGTGAAAATAAGTCCCCCCAAACAGAGCCTTAATTGTAATGCAATTTCTGATTTCACTGTAATCAGAGGAGCAGGCAAGTGTGGCTGCCGGAGCATTTGGGTTGAGACATATTTGAAGAAATAAAAGAAAATACTAATTTTTTCATATATCTAAGACTTACATAATCAGATATATATAAGCATACAAAATATAACCGTTGCAAACATAGCCGTTTGGAGGAGGCAACATAAATGCAAAAGCAGATCAGGCAACATAAATGCAAAAGCAAAGCAGGGGGATGGGCGTGTGCAGTCAAGCAAATCAGTAGGAGCTTCTGTTAAATTACCTCCAAAAGATGGAGTCGAGGCAGGTTGTCAGAGATCCCCATGATTTAATTGTAATACAATTTCTGATTTCACCGTAGTTGTTGATGGAAATGGTAGATGTTTTTCTTTGTTGTAGGCGCACTTTTCACAAAATTTTGTCTCTAGTTATGTAAATAAGGGCAAGCCAAAAAATAAAGCTTTTTTGTTTCATTCCTTTAGAGCCTGTTTGGGAAAGCTTTTCAGAAAGGAAAAGGAGTGGTGGCAAAAGGATGGTATGAAAAGGAGCTTTTGGAAAATGTCTATTGGAAAAGGAGAACTGTTTGGGCGAACTCCTTTTACAGAGCTTTTCAAAAAGGAGAAGCATTTTATAAACTGTTTGGTAAATCTCCGTTGCGGTGACTTTTAAGTAAAATGTAGAAATATTTGATGTAAGACATTCTTTTTTAGATAATTATAAAATCATAATAGTACTTCATTCATTAGAAATAAAAGTTGATATTACATCGAAAGACAGAAATTTAAAGCATGAAAACTACATATTAGCTTGATACAACTGTTCCGCAATGCGGTCACGCAATGCAATCATTTCCTGAACACCCACTCGTCCACCTCTAACACGATCTGCATTTAATAGTATATTACTGGTCGATGTATGATTTTCTCTTATAATATGTGCCTCAGGATATATTAAGTTTTCATCATCATCGCATGCCATGAAATCTGGATCAAAACGAGATGCATGCCTACGAATATAGTTATGCAAAGTCATGGTTGCTATGACAATATCACGTTGCTTTGCTAAACTATATTGAGGCATGTCTCTGAGTATAGCCCACTTTTTCTTCCAGACACCGAATGCTCGTTCTATGACGCTACGCAGTGAGGAATGCGCATGATTGAATATTTCTTGTCTTCCTTGTATTGGACGATTTCCCCGCGCAAAGTCTGGCAAATGATATCGTGTTTCTGAATATGGCTTTAAGAACCCCCGTTGCAGTGGATATCCAGCATCAACCAAGTAATATTTTCCTAAAATTTAAAAACGATAATTAGTATTCTTTTTAAAATTAGTCTAATTTTATAATTAAAATTTTACCTGTAGGTGGAAACGGAAAATGATAACTTGGTTCCATGAGTGCACGCTGAAAGATACGACTGTCATGGGTTGAACCCTCCCATCCTGCCAGCACAAACGTGAAACACATGTTGAAGTCGCATACTGCCATAATATTTTGGGTTGGCGTACCATGACGTCCAATGTACGCAGCTTGCAGTTCAGGTGGAACCCGTGCACCGATATGTGTCCCATCTATTGCTCCAATGCAGTTCTCAAAATATGGCATGTATCGATCATCATTTAAAATGTGTTGTGGAATTTCATTGAAGTGTTCATCAGTTGGCGCTATAATATCAGATGATAATTTTTTCAGGGCAGTTATTCCCGCTAAAAAATATCTGCTTATTGTTTCTGTTGAATGTTGGAATCTTTCTTTTGTTAGCCTCATTGATTCATTCTGTGCTAAAATGTACAATGTCAGTGCGAGAACTTCTCGTGAGGTAGTTCTCCTTGAACCATGTAGCTCATAACGTTCTTCAAGCACATGCAGTAGATCGAGAAAAATACGCTTTGACATCCGTAAATTCTCATAAATTCTAGTGGGATGTCCATTTAGCAATTCTCCGATCCATTTATCGCCTGATTGGTGTGATGTCACACATGGAATTTTGTTGGATGATGAAGTCCCACTGTGCACCATAGATACAACCAATGACTGGTTATGGTGAGCCAAAATTTCTCGAGTTTGATTGACCAAATAAGTCACTCTTCCTTGAATTTCTTCATTGGAGCTATCTGAATTATCGGAGGACATTGTATAACTGTGCAAACAGATAAATAAAGTCATAACGAATTTAATTATATAACTTAAAGCATCAGAAACAAATAATTAGACAAATAACAAAGAGATAGCAATCCTGAATAACGAGTCATTATTATCATAAAACATAAACAACTCAATGAACAAGTGTTTTTCATAGAACTAAAAATTCCCAAAGGAATCCCATAAGTCATAATACAGGAGATAACAATCTTGAATAACGAGTCATTATTATTACATTAAAAAATTATATTGACACAGCAAGGTAAATCAAAAGAACATTCTACATCTGTAATGACGCACATCATGCAGTCGACAAAAGAACCAAAACAACGTTTGGAGAAAGATGAGCTTTCATGCTAATATGTTGTCATATTATGCTAATTTCTGTTGCAGCCAAGGAACAACTCTTCTGTTAAGAGTTTATACATAAAGGTGATGGTGATGAACTGATGATCATTTGGTGGTGGCAGCCATACAAACGCAAAGAGCAGCAGCATGAATTTCTACCAAAATGTTCACTCCATTCTGCGTTTACATTGTTAACAAGCATGTAAAAAAACGAAACTCATGCATAATATTTCAAAGTGACAAACTAAATTGAAGTATAATTATGCTTCTTCTTTTCTCTCACAGTGTTGTTGGGGCAACAAGCCGACCCCTCCTGGGACAAGTTCGAACCCGCTTCCAGCCCCTGGACCCTCATTCCAGGGGCACCTGGATGGTACAAATAAGCACACATATTAGAGGGTTAAATAAAGAGCTACAAAACCTCCATAATTCAAGCATAAACATATATACCAAAATGCAGATGCACCTGGATGGTACAACATATATGACAAAAAGTATCATGCAACAGTTCTAATAGTAATAATAATAGAAAGGGTGGCTCGGGACGGGTACCATTACAAGGGAGAAAGGTAGAAAAACTTTACCCTGTGTCTTTGTAAGAGGTTACTTCCAAGACTCAAAGAGGAACAATTGCCATGAAAAAACATATAAAGATACTCATAATTCCACTTTCACGATAACCGTAAAGGTAAGCCATATGTAACATCATCACAAATTGAAATTACATTGAAACATAAACAAAAGAAAGAACCTCGAATTACAAAAAACAATTCAGACCGATTAAAAGAAATGAGCAAGCAGACATGCCAATCACAGCAACCTAAAAATCCACTAGAAAAGACAGAACAATCAAAGGGGATTAAATTCTCTACTTCATATGAAGAAGAATGAGTCATGGAGTGATCAACTATTTGACATATTTATAAACAAAAAGCTATTCAATTTGAAATTTGGTACTTCCAATTCAAATCTACGCAGTTCAGGCCTACTCCAATTATTCAGGCATTGGGGCAAATAGAAAATGTGAATCGAATAGAAAGATCCAAGTTTTTCAAAAATACAAAATAATCCATAAGTGTATATTTGAGGTAGCTTTTGTGAATGAGAAAACTGTTGTAAGAAAGTTGTTATGAGAATAGAGCTTCCTGGAAGATACTGATAAAAAAGCCGCAGATGTTTGAATAATATGCTTATAGGGATGAGAAAACTATTATTTGTTATGATGAAATTGCTTTACAAAACAAATTTGTGAAAGCTATTTTTTTTAAAATACAATTTGAAACATTTTTTTATCAACAAAAATCTTATCAAAAAAGAAATAACTATGGTCATAAAATTTTCTAAATCTATGTTTAAACTTGTATTTGATCTGTCCATAAATTTTTTATCACTTTTAGACAAAAAACTTGTAAAAAGCTCAATATATATTCAAAATGTCACAAACGTTTATATAAAACTTCAACATATACTGGAATAAACAAGCTAATAATTCTCAAAAAGCCTAGTAGTTAAACACCAAGGTTACCATTGTCTGTCATGCTATGCATCACCTAAGAGAGATGAATTAATGATTATTCAAAAATATCAGTTTTATAATATGAAAATTACATAAATAAGAAGTTTGAAGTATCACCAATGAGTATTGTACAATTTTCCAGCAATACTATCTTGTATTGTAGAAATCGATCTCATCAGTACCTATATTTTCAAACATATCAGCATCAAGTTCTGCTGTATTATTTGCCTGTGTCTCCATCTGTGCACATATGCCTCTGGATGCATGAATGTTTCATTGGCATTGCAAGCACTAAACTATGGATCAACATGAGATGGATGTATACAAATGAAGATATGTAACAGCATAGTCGCCACTATAATGGAACAATGCTTATGAAAAGTGTATTGTGACATATTTTGAAGAATTAGCTACTTTTTCTTCCAAATATCAAATACTCGTTCGATTACACTTTGAAAAGATGAATGTACTTTATTGGAATGCTCAAGATCTAGATCTAGGTTTTCACTTTGAAAAGATGAAAACCTAGATCTAGATCTGATGAAAATCCAAAAACTGGAAAGAAATGGAGGAGGAAATGATGGATTCATACCTTTGAATCGAAATCTGGAAGGAAATCGGCAATCACCAACAGGGTTGCGAACTCGCAGGAGAGCGACGACCGGCGGGGTTGCGAACTCAGAGAGCGGCGGCCGGAGGGGTTGCGAACGAGAGCGGCGGCTGACGGGTTTGCGAACTCAGGAGAGCAGCGGCCGGCGAAGTTGCGAACTCCGGAGAGCGGTGGCCGGCGGAGTTGGAAACTCGGGAATCACACGATCGGGAAATCGGGGGGGGGGGGGGGGGGGGGGGGGGGGGGGTGGGGGGCGAGAGAGAAAATGAAACGCCGCAGGACTGGAGCTATCGGGTGACTTTTCAAATAGACGCATAAAAGTACTTTTTCGCAGGTTCGTTTTTCACCGGCAGATAAAACAAACATCTTCAATAACACGGTGGCGTTTTGGAGAAAATGAAAAGGTAATGAAAAGCCTTCTCAAACAGGCCCTTAATTGTTTGCCAATATAAGTGCCCTAGTCGATGTTGCGAAAGTTGGATGGGTGAGATTGATTTAGTAGAAAGAGCAACCTGATCCACATCAGACATATAAAGATTAAAGAGGAGATTGGAAGTATACTGTGTTGAGGCTAAGATGGCACAAGTTTTTTCTTGATGTATATAACCACCTGTTTTGTTAAAGGTGAGTGTATTGTTCTTCTTGACTGTTGAGGAAGAGAGTTCTTCTTGAATAATTTTAGCGGCTCCTGAGTGAATTTGAACTGCAATTGATCTCTTACCTTTGATATGTGCCATGACACCATTCCCTAAGACAACATGAGCTTTAGCTGACTCATGTAGCTGAGTAAAATGAGCTTTGTCATGTCATGTGGGAAGTGCATCCACTATCAAGATACCAATCAATTTCTTTCTCTTATTTTACATCCATGGATAAGTAGAACATCTCCTCTATATTGGTAATTTCCCCCAGCTACTTTAGCTTCTTCTTTAGCCTGGTGCCAACAATGTTGAGCAGAATGATTAAGAAATCTGCAATTTTTGCAACGAAAAAAATAATCTTTGGATTGAAGATTTGTTTTTTTTTTTGCAAATTACACAGAACTCTTCTCCCGAGTTTGAAATGCTTGTCCTTTTTCAGCTACTTTCCCTTTAGCAGTTTTCCTTTTTGGGCTTGATACTGCTGATTGGAAGGGTTTTTGTTTACAGGTTGTTTATCTCATTTAGTTGTTTTACCCACCTGTATTTGTGTTGAAAATCCTGATCTAAAGGTGGATTTAAATGTGTTAGCCGCTCTTCATGAGCTTTTAGGGATCCCATGAGTGCAGCTAGAGGAAGAGTCTTTAAATTTTTTGATTCTTCAATTGCTGTCACCACAAGGTAGAAGCTTAGAGGTAAACTAATGGATTTTTGGGACAATTTTGCTATCCTCGATAGTATGTCCACAAGTACGAATTTGATTCATAATGTGGAATGATCTTGCTAGCAAGTCTTCCACTTTTTCTCCAGGTTTTGTTGCCAAATTTTCAAAGGCTTGTCAAGCATTTTGAAGTTTTAAGGTCACTACCTTCTCATCACCTTTAAATTCTTCTCTTACTGTATCCCATGCTTGTTTTGCAGCTTCAATTCCCAAAATCCGTGGGAATATGGCTTCAGAAACACCCTGAAAAAACATACAAATAACTCATCTTTTTACCTCCATATATATATATACCTTGTGTAATCATCTACTTAAAGGAAATAATACTTTTTTACCTCCAAAAGATGGGGTCAAGGCAAGTCCTCAGAGATCCCCATGAATTAATTGTAATGCAATTTCTGATTTTACTGTAGTTGCTGATGGAAATGTGTTGAAGGCCCGGCGATTGGGGTCCAACAATAACGCCTCCACCCACCCACACGAGCAATCTTGGTTCAGGCAATCCACCAAATACTTGAAGAGCACCAATTTCTTGACCCCTTGAACACTCCACCAAGCCACTACTACTGCCTAGAGTAATATAGGCATCCTCCCAACATCTTCATTCATCAAAGAAACTCAATCACATGAAACAATAGCTCATAAAGCTCAGCCCATAACAGATCATAAAGAGAACATGGATATCATGACAAAACTCAAGCAAAGAAATAACATAACCATGCCCACTAGGCAATAGCTCCAGTCCGAACAACACAGAGAGAGTAAGGCCTCGGTAGAACTCAAACAGCCCTTCACTGGATGAACCCCCAAACACAACTACAAACTTCCACCACTCATACAAACTGAAAGCAGAATCTGGATGCCGATGTCCGCCCAATAAAACCGCAAAACGGTCCTCTAGCTCGAGATCTACTCACCTCCCTGCTAGCCCAAGTGAGCGCCAACCGAATCGCCGCACACCGCCTCCCAAGCTCGCCGGGATAACCTCCCAGGCCGCCGCACTGGAGTCTCGGAAGAGATCTGGAATTTCTTCTCCAGAATGATCGCCCCCCCCCCCCCCCCGGAATAGGATCCTCTCCAGTTCTCATGAACTGGATAGTATCCAGTTCATGATCCAACGTCCAGATTTTATCTCTTAGCAACTGCACTCGCCAACTCAGCAACTGCACTCGCCAACTCAGTGAGTGCTCGCCGTCGTATTGGGGAGATAAAATCACTACCGCGAACTGGATACTATCCAGTTCGCTCGAACCGGAGAGGATCCAGTTCGCTCGAACCGGAGAGGATCCAGTTCGCTCGAACCGGAGAGGATCCTTGTCCCTCTCATAATCTCCTCTCACTATGGTGTTCCCAAAATACCCTTGGTCCCAAGCCCATACAAAACTAAACCCGCATCAAATAAACCCAAAACCCAACATGAAAATAAAATACAAACAGCTCACATAAGAGAACAACCCACAGACACCCGAACCTGATCCCCCCCCCCCTCACGCGCTCTCAAGGCTATGTCGCCGACTTGGTTTCCGGACCTGTGTGCTCCTCCTTAGCCGAACTTCATCATTCCCCTCTCCTTCAAGAACTCCCTTGTCCTCAAGGGTGAAGTTTGGAAACGTGGTCTTCAGCTCCTCATATTCCTCCAATGTTGCCCCCTCCAACGGCAACCCATGCCAATGTACCAACACTTGTCATGCCCCTTGTCCATCCTTACCCTTCCTACCAAGCCGGTAGCGGAGAGCTTCCTGCCAAAACAATCTCAAACAGACCCCGAGTCACAATGAGGTCCCGCTACACACCCGGAAGATCTTTGATTGCTTCCCCTCCCTAACCAATGCTGGACTGAACACTTTTGGAGAGCTAAGAGAAGCATGGGTTGCTGTTACCGGCTGAACTCTTTGTTGAACCATGGTTTTCAGGTTCAACATTTTTGGAGAGGTGAGCGTGGACCGTAGATCGTCAGGAAAATCTTGGGCGAGTGTCATGGCTAGAGACGAGGGGAAAGGAACTAACCCAGGCGGCTCACCACCCGCAGATGGCCCGTGACACAAAGACAGTTTGGCGAGTTCATGAGGGTTGTGCTCGAGACCATCCACTCTGGTCTCGCCATATGGGATGGCGAGTGCTCAACCCCCGCGATCCCGGTGCTCGCCCAGCCTTCTCTGGGCGAGGATGTGTTGGGTCAATGGGTCGGGAAAGAGATAAGAGCAGAAGGTGGGGGGAGAGAGCTTCCGGGTCGCGAGCTGTTTCCTGTCACGCCGACCGTCCCGCCATCTGGTGATACAGTTAGGCGAGATCTCACAATGCGTCAGGAAGGCTCAGGGAGCCCCTTTTGCGAGTTGATTCTCTCGGCTCTAGTGCTAGATGGTTTCAGGGATCCAGTCATGTCTTTCTACTCCGACAAGGAGGATCCAGTACAACATATGTAATGGTTCGAGGATACAGTTTCTATCAGGAAAATGACAGATACATTCAAATGCAAGTTGTTCGTCATCTCCCTCAAGGTCAAGGCGAGGGATTGATTTCATCAACTTCCCTCGGGAACTATCTATAGCATGAGCATCTGCGTCGCGGTTTCTTGCATCGCTTCTCAATGTCAAAGAAGAGAAAGAAGGGAGTTGAACTCGTGTTCAGGATCAAGCAAGGGCCAGAAGAAACTCTGACAAGTTATGTGGATAGATTTCAAGAGGAAATACTTCAAGTTCAGCAAGCATCTGGGTACACCTTATTAATGGACTTTACCCTAGGGCTTCGCCATAGATTTTTTAAGATGGAGCTGAAGCGGGTGCCACCTCTTTCCTTCGAAGAACTAATGGAAAGAGCGGCCAAAGAGATCGAAGGGGGAGCCACGAGCCCCGAGTTTGCAAAAAAACTGGTAAGATTGGGAGAGGTGGAGCAAAAGAACAAGGGGGATCTAGGCAGCAGGAAGGGAGAAGAAGGGATGAGTCGAGGGGGCAAGGCTTGCAGGCACCTCAGAGGGGGCAGGAGCAAGGATAGGGAGTACAGGAGCAAGGTAATTGACCGGTGTGGAGACCGGTGGGAGGACCATTCCAGAGACAAGGAAGAGGAGTAGCTCAGGGAGGGGGAATCACTGGGCTGGGTTAGGACGGTTCAACCCTCCCAGGTGGAGGCGGGGACCGAGACTGTTGACCCCCCCCCCCCCCCAGCACGCAATGGTGATAGTTTGAGGTAGAGGAGGAAGGAGGAGGAATCAACCTGGCAGGGGAGGGAGAAGGGGAGGTGGGTCGCTGCTTTTCTATGACTTCCATCAGGAGGAGGGGCACATGATGGCCACCTGCCCTAAGTTTTTGGAGTTCCGAGGAGCGGCGAGAGCCGGAGGGATACAACCAGTACCACCCAGGATTGTGGAAGCGGGAGTCAGAGGTGAAGGAGGAGCTGAGGTTGAGGATCGCTGTGAATACCAGGCAGATGTTGAAGCCTGAGGAGGAATTGGGGTAATCCACAGGGGAGTCGGGATTGAGGCCATCCGTAAGGGGAGCCTCCAAACTATCTTTCGTCGGAGCATCACTTCGACGTCTTTGACCCCTTCCCCGATGGAGAATATTACCTTCTCGTCGAAAGATATGTCGGGTTATGAGGACCCATTCTGTGATGCCCTGGTGATCTAGACGGCCATTGAAAACTTCACAGTCTCAAGGATCTTGGTGGATAATGGAAGTTCAGTAAATGTGAACTTCAAGAAGGCTTTTGATGAGATGAAGATGGAAGCGTCTTTCGATGCGTACCCTCCTATTTCCACAAGTGCTTGAAATTCAACAGCGGGAGAGTGCAAGTTTGGATTCGGGGATATCCTAAGGTAGCAAAAGAGTGCTACATCACAGTTGTCAACACCTTATCATGGATGGGAGAAGCGGAAGAGTTCGAGAAGGAGATGGAGGAGAAGGTTAGGCTGGAAGCTGCTGAAGAAGTGGAGAAGAAGGAGATCGTTGCCCTGAGCGGGAAGCCCAAGACAGTACAGATCGGAGGGAAGCTGAAGAAGGAGGATCGGGAGAAAATCAGGAGCTGCATCCAGGACAACATCGACATCTTCGCCTGGGATGCAGCCGACATGCCAGGGATCCAGGCGGACGTTGTTTGTCATTATCTCAACCTTGATTCCAACGTCTGCCCGATTCGTCAGAAGAAGAGGTCTGGGTCGAGCAAGCTAGCCGAACCAATCCGAGTGGAGGTAGACAAGTTTGCGAAGGCAGGTTTTGTATCAGAGATCCGGTACCCAGACTTGGTCTCCAATGTTGTGAAGGTTAAGAAGGGAGACGGGAGGTGGAGAATGTGTGTTGATTTCTCTTTAATAAATAAAGTGCGTCCCAAAGATTGATACCCCCTGCTTCGAATCGACGCGATGGTAGATTCAGTCGTTGGTTTTTCTGTAATGAGTTTCTTATATGCATTTTCGGGTTACCACCAAATCAAGATGCACTCGCCATATGTTAAGGATGTTTCCTTCATCACGGATGACGGGTGCTATAGCTACAAAATGATGTCGTTCGGGGTAAAAAATGCAGGAGCAACGTGCAAGAGGATGATGGACAGGGTCTTCAAGGAGCAAAGGGGAAGGAATCTGGAGGTTTATGTAAATGACCTGATGGTAAAAAGCAAAGACGTTGAGTCTCACCTCCTGGACCTGGCGGAGACGTTTGCCACCTTAAGAAAATACAAAATGAGACTTAACCCCCTGAAGTGAATTTTCGGGGTTGGAAGAGGAAAGTTTTTGGGTCACCTCATCACCCCCTTGGGAGTAGAACCCATCACAGATAAGGTCAAGGCGATCCTAGAGTTGGAATCACCACGAAGTGCCAAAGAGATTCAACGTCTAACAAGGAAATTAGCAGGGTTGAGCAGGTTCTTATCTCAGGCATGGTAGAAGTGCTCACCTTTCTTCAAGGTTCTAAGGGGTAACCAACGTTTCAAGTGGACCAAGGAGTGTGAGGAGGCCTTCCAAGCTCTGAAGCAGCAACTCACTAAGTCTCCGCCACTCCAAAGTCCAAAGGATGGTGAGGAACTGGCTTTGTATCTCGGGGTGGGGGAAGAGGTTGTGAGCTACGTTCTGGTTCGAGAAGAAGGAAGTAGGTAGCTGTTAGTGTACTATTTGAGCAGGGTCTTGAGGAAGGCGGAGCTTAACTATCCCATCCTGGAGAAGTTAGTCTTTGCTCTGGTCATCTCAGCCAGGAAGCTTCGACCTTAATTCTAGGCGCATTCCATCAAGGTGGTGACCGATCATCCCCTTCGCAACATCATGGAAGAGGTAGAGCACTCGGGAAGATTGACAAAGTGGTCGGTGGAACTGAGTGAGTTCGACATCTCATTCGCTCCACGATTGTCGATAAAGACTCAAGATGTGGCAGATTTCCTAGCAGAGTATGTTGTGGAAGTGGAAAAACTCGAGCAACCCAACCAGACAGCTTGGGATGTGCTTGTGGATGGGGCGTCGGGGAGGCATTTTTTAGGGGCAGGAGTGATCTTGAGAAGTCCTCAGGGGACAAAGATCGAGCAGGTCGTCGACATTTGTTTCCTCATCACCAACAATCGAGCAGAGTACGAGGCGGTGATAGCAGGACTTCGTTTAGCCGGGTAACTAGGAATCCGAGATGTGAAAAGGTCTCCACGGACTCGATGGTGGTGTCATCACAAATTAGGGGGAAGTTTGAGGCAAAAGAGCCGATCCTTCAGAAGCATCTCGCCAAGGTCAAGGGCTTAATTGGGTTGTTACGCAATTTCTCGATCCGGTGTGTACCTCGGTGTTGGGTACATTGGTTTAAATGTACCTGATTTGAAGAAGCCTCACCCAACTCAATGATATACATCAAAATGTATTTGATGTGTTTTGAGTTCACTTGTGCAGGTTAAGTATTTACAGGAAAGAAGGAAAAGTTTCTAAGTCCATGTGTCGACACTCAGAGGGAAAGTGTCGACACTTAAGAAGACTTGTGTCGACACCCAGGCAAGCAGTGTCGACACTTGGAGTCATTGTGTCGACACCTGGGATGCAGAGTCGACACCAGACAGAAAGTGTCGACACAAGGAGCTGTGTCGACACTCAATGAAGAAAAGTGCAGTGAAGCAGTGTCGACACTTAACAGTTGTGTCGACACCCAGTGAAACTGTGTCTACATCTGAAAGTGTCGACACTTGAAGGCTGTGTCGACACTCAGCAAAAGTAAGCAGAGACTAAGTATAAGTGTCGACACCCAGAGCAATGTGTCGACACACAACAGAAGAGTCAACACTTGAAGAAAGTGTCGACACAAGAAAGAATGTGTCGACACTCAGCTGAAGACTCAACACTTGAAGAAAGTGTCGACACAAGGAGCTGTGTCGACACTTAGCGAAGTTCAAGAATATTCTAAGTACAAGTGTCGACACAAAGGAGATGTGTCGACACTCAACAAAAGTCTCAACAAAAGAAGAATGTGTCGACACAAGTAGCTGTGTCGACACTCGGCAAGTATCAACACTGAAGACATGTGTCGACACCAAGAAGAAGTGTCGACACTTGACAAGTTCAACACATGAAGATGTGTCGACACAAAGGTGTTGTGTCGACACTTAGAAGAATTCAGCAAAATACAGAAGTACAAGGACTTGTGTCGACACACATTATCAGTGTCGACACATGAAGAAGAAGCAGTGTCGAGATATAAAATCTACAACACAAGGAGTTGTGTCGACACCTTGTAGGCTAGTGTCGACACTTAGACAACTTGTGTCGACACTTGGTCTATAAGTGTCGACACTTAAAGACAGACAGTCTCGACACTTTCAGACAGTTACAGAATTTTCAAGAACTGACTGGATGACTTGACAGCTGTCATTCCAGCCGGTCTACAGCACCTGTCAGAGTTGTCAGAAATCAGTTATGAACTGAACCAGCCGGTTACCATGAAGAAGGCCTATAAATAGGCTTATACAGTCTACAGAAACAGTTGTTGGATTAGAGGATTAAACACATCAAGTAATACAAAGAAGATCTAGCTATCAAGTGAAAATCTAAGTAGTTGGAGAGAGAGAGCTTCATCCAAGAAGTCAGCCGTTGGAACCAGGCTGAGAAGAAGGATTCAGATCTGTTCTGAATCTTAAGAAGCAGAGATCAAGGATCAACTGCAGAGGAGGTCAATCTTATTGAGTTCTACATTCAAGAAGCTTTGAAGAAAGCCAAGTCAGATTGATTTCAGCTGAGTTCTTACAAGAACTCATCAAGAAACTCACAACTCTTCTCTCTTTTCTCTGAGTTGTTGAGTTACAATTATTGTATTCATATTATCTTGTAGGATCCTTAGGGATCTGAGTTTTGTAAGCCTGTAATTATAAAGGCTGAGTGTAGGTCTTGAGTGCCTGAGTGTAGGCCTGTTGTGGCTGAGTGTAGGCCTTGGTGGCTGAGTGTAGGCTTTGTAAAGAAGCTGAGTTGTAGGGCCTTGGGCCTGAGGTGTAGGAACTTGTGTTGTGGGTTCTGAGTGTAAGATCTGAGGATCTGAGATAGTGGAGAAGTTTGGCCGAATCTAGTACACTGCTAGATAGGCGAAGGGGGAAAGTGGATGTACCCAAACCTTGGGGAACCACTATAAAACTGTGTGTCTACTGCGTGCTGTGGAATTCTGTGATTGCTGAATGTGTGCTGTGATAAAGTAGATATAATTCTGTGTTAAAATCTGGATTCTGTCTAAACAAGTTAAAAAGATTCAAGTCACCTATTCACCCCCCCCCCTCTAGGTGTTTAGGTACAATATCTTTCACTCGGGAGGAAAACATACCTGTGGATCACCTTGTCAAGTTTGGTTCCCGAGCAGGAGGGACTGTGATAGAATTTATTCTAACCTTCCATTAAAGAGGGGAAGCTGATGGAGATCGACCAGCGACCCTCGTGGATGGACCCATTCATCCATTTCCTAACATCAGGAGAGTTCCCGGAGAACAACCCAGATAAAAGGAGGTTCAGGTACAAGTCAGCTTACGATTTGTTGTAGGAGGGAGTGTTGTATCGGAAGACCCTTTTTGGGCTCCTGGGCAGGTTCGTGGCTGAAGATGAGGTCCCTCGAGTCTTAGAAGAGATCCACTCTGGGGTGTGTGGCAGCTATTCGAGAAGTCGGACTCTGGAGAAGAGAGTATTACGACAAGGGTAGTTTTGGCTGACTATTAGCAAGGACACTGCAGGATTTGCAAGGAAGTGTCAGAAATGCCAACTCTTCGTGCTACTCCAACTCCTACCGGCGCAGAGGCTCAGGACGATCATGACACCATGGCTCTTTGCGATATGGGGATTGGACCTAGTTGGTCCTTTCCCACAAGCAAGCAGCCAGAGGAAGTTCCTTTTGATCATGGTAGACTATTTCTTGAAGTGGATATAGGTTAAGGCATTGGCGAAGGTAACGTCACAATTAATTCGCAACTTTATATGGGGGTAGATAATTTGTTGGCATGGATTTCCCCTGACCATAGTCATAGATAACGAGCCTCAATTCGCAAGCGAGGAGTTCGTCAGTTTCTGCGGACAATTAGGCATCAATCTTAGGTTCGTATCCATCAATCACCACAGGAGCAACGGGCAAGTGGAAGGTGCAAACAAGATCATTGTCAACCTATTGAAGAAGAATGTGGAGAATCTGAAGGGCAGCTGGGTGGAACAGCTCCCCTCAATATTGTGGGCCTTGAGAACCTCCCCGAACACAGCTACCGGGGAAATCCCTTCCAAGCTATCACACAGGTCAGATGTCGTGCTTCCCATAGAATTTGAGGTGAGGTCCCCGCGGGTTGTTGACGCGGGGGATGGCGATGAGGAATGGAGAATGGAAAATGAGGAATAACAACGACTGTCTCTTGATCTGGTGGAAGAGCTTTGTGATCTGTCATCCCTTCGCCAGGAGGAGGTCAAGCATCGAATAGTAAGGTACTTCGATAAGAACATCGGGATCAAACATTTTGTAAAAGGAGACTTAATCCTCAAAAAGGTCGATACCGCGGGAAGGGGAGAGTTGTTGGAAAACTTCACCCTAACTGGGAAGGACCCTTTGTAATCCTTGAGGTGCTTGCCTTAGGTGGCTATCGCCTCCAAAATATCGAAGGGACCTCCCTTAGCAACACTTGGAGCGGCGACGACCTAAAGCTCTTTTATCCATGAGATGAATGAAAGTAAAGATTCACTTCTCACCAGATATATTTTCACTCTATCGACACCGCTCACCAAGTTCGAACCAGAATACCCTCGATGGGATCCCGCTGACCAGGCTCTCACTAGCCGGCAGGGCAGGCAGGTCGTTCGGGTAGGAGGTTGAGATAGAATAAATTTAGAACCAGAATATCCTCGATGGGACCCCGCTGACCGGGCTCTCACTAATCGGCAGGGTAGGCATGTCGCTCGGGGAGGAGGTTGCGATAGAATCAAGTTCGAAGCAGAATACCCTCGATGGGACCCCGCTGACCGGGCTCTCACTAGCCGGCAGGCAAGTCGCTCGGGTAGGAGGTTGAGATAGAATCAAGTTTGAATCAGAATACCCTCGATGGGACCCTGCTAACCGGGATCTAACTAGCCGATAGGGCAGGCAGGCCGCTTGGGTAGGAGGTTGAGATATAGTCAAGTTCAAACCAGAATACCCTCGATGGGACCCCGCTGACCGGGCTTTCAGTAGCCGACGGGGCAGGCAGGTCGCTCAGGTAGGAGGTTGAGATAGAATCGAGTTCGAACCAGAATATCCTCGATGGGACCCCGCTGACCGGGCTCTCACTAGCCGACAGGGCAGGCAGGTCGCTCGGGTAAGGAGGTTGAGATAGAATCAAGTTCGAACCAGAATACCCTCAATGGGACCCCGCTGACCGGGCTCTCACTAGCCGGCAGGGCAGGCAGGTCGCTCGAGTAGGAGGTTGAGATAGAATCAAGTTTGAACCGGAATACCTTATATGGGACCCCGTTGACCGGGTTCTCACTAGTCGGCAGGGCATGCATGTCGCTTAGGTAGGTGGTTGAAATAGAATCAAGTTCAAACCGGAATACCCTCGACGGGACCCCGCTGACCGGGCTCTCACTAGCTGGCAGGGCAGGCAGGTCGCTCCGGTAAAAAGGTTAAGCCTTAAAGGGAAAGAGGTCATGGGTTGCACTTGGAAGAGCTAAGTATCGGCGAGCCAACAAAGGTGTTTGACCCTCTCGAGAAGGGTTAGAGAGAAGAGACAGGGGAAGGAGCGGGACAATTTCCACTCACTCTCACATCTTCCTCCTCTTGTAGCCTGCCACTCTCCTGTCCAGATCCAGGATTCCCCAAGCGACCCTGCCCCTCGCCGCCCTCATCCAACCGCAAACGTCCCTTCCTCCCATTGCAGATCTTCACCGTCATCACCCAGCCACAAACACCCCTCTCCGACCAACCTTCCACTTCCCCAATAGCCCAAATCCACCCTTCCCTTACTACCTGCAGCCCTCCAAGGACCCTCTGACACAGCGGAAGCACCCCCGCCCACGGCCCTCTATCCTGAAGCCGAGCCGCCGCATGCATGAGGTAATCAAGGTATATGGAGTTTTATTTCTCCTATTTGGATACTAGGTTTTGAACTATTGTTGTAGTTGTGGAATCAATATATGCTATCGTATTATATGTTGTTTGACTTGTTGGATCTTTACCGACGCGCTTAATCAAATCATGCCTCGCTCGTTGGAAAATTACAATGGTCTCTTACGATTAATTGTTGCTCATAATAGGGGATGTCGTGCTCTTAGTCTTTTATTAAAATTTTATCACTTGTTATTTGATCTACTTGGGTTGATCTCATGTTTGCACTTGCACGATACATTGGTCTCATACTCATTAGTTCGCATTTTTAGAGTCCTTTTATTTTAGTTGGTCTACCACTGCATCATTTGGTATCAGAGGGAGGTTCGAGTCACATTTGCATGCTCCGTAGTGGTAGGTTGTTTCGAGCCCCGATGTCCGACGAAAACGTCACCGATGATCGGGCCACCAGTTCGAATTCGGACATGGCGGCCCTCGAGTTCCAGCGCTTAATCCTCGAGCAATTCGCCACCCTTAAGAACGAGATCGCTAGGGTCAACACTAGAGTCTGTGCGAACAAAAAACAAACAGACCGAAAATTTGGAGTAACAAATTTTATTAACCAAAAAAGGTATCTATTACAAATGTATAACCTCTCTTTTATAAAATGGAGGAGATGATGGAGATTACAATTAAGAAATGTGAGACTAAATAATTACAAGTGTAAGCGGTTTAACATAAAAACAAGTCGAACAGGCCGCACGGATAGACGAATAGGCTAACCGCCCGGCAACCACCAGAAGGAGAGAACAAGTCGCCATGGGAGACCGCCAGACCGCCCGGTCTCCATGTCACCTGAGGCAAACCGTCAGATCGCCCGGACACCAACAACAACAGTCCGGCCACCAAACCGCTGGAGAGAAACTGACAGACCACTCGGTCTCTAATCCGCTAGAGTCAGACCGCCAAACCGCCAGACCGCCCGGTCTCCATACAGCAACACTCCCCCTCAAGGTTGAGCATATATATCGATCATGCCCAGCTTGTCGCAGATGTGAAGAAAGGAGACGGACACCGGCTTGGTGAAAATATCTGTCAACTCTTTATCAGAGGTGACGAACGGAGTACAAATTTGTTTCTTCAAAATCTCTTCCCGAATAAAGTGGCAGTCGACTTCAATGTGCTTTGTTCTCTCATGAAAGACCAGATTTTTGGAGATGTATATAGCGGGCTTGTTGTCACAAAACATAGGTAGAGGATGGTTGTAGACCTCTCCTAAGTCAAGCATGAGAGCCCGTAACCACTTCAATTCACATGTGATCGACGTCATACTTCGATATTCTGCTTCTGCGCTGGACCTGGAGACGACAGACTGTTTCTTGCTCTTTCAGCTCACAAGATTTCCCCCCACAAAGGTGCAAAACCCCGACGTTGACTTGCGGTCTCCTTTGTCATCAGCATAGTGATAACTTCCCAAATAGAAGTTATCTAGCCTAATTTTCTGTCTTAATATCCACTATAAATGCTCAAAATGAGTTTAAATAAAATAGAAATATGAGTTTAATTCATATTTATTTAATGTTGAGCTAATCCGGTCTTTTTCCAATGTATTTGTGCGAGAATTGCCAAAGAATTCTATTGGAGAAAGAAATCTGCCCAAAGAATCATAACCAGGAAAACAGGTCACAACGCGCAGAAAAACAGGTTGCAACGTCTGGACGAATTTCAAATTTTAAATTTCAAATATGACGTCATTTGCAATTTTGGAAAGATGCATCCTTTGGGGAAAGCGCTGGACGTTTTTCTGGGCTGATTAAGAGTCATTAAGAGAGATTATTCAGAATTCCATTGGAGAGAAGAAAGGAGGGGAAAAACCTAGGGTTGCTCTTCTTACGCGAGGAAGACGACGAATCTTCGGACGGATCAAGCGAGCAACCTCGGGAAAAGGATTCTACAGCGGTTTGGACTAATTTCTACCATGTTTTGTAAGAACTTTCCAACCATAGTGTGTGATTTCTCCATCGTTATGAACTAAATTTTAAAAGTCTTGTATGTTGTGAGTACTAGACTCATTGTGATGATTTAATTTCAATTTTACTTTCATGTTTGGTTGACGATCTATTTTTATTGGGTTTATGTACTTTAATTGTGAAATTTTTGAGTATGTGTTCTTCTTTTAGATAGCGAGACGAGATTCGAGAGAGGAGTCTCGCTAGTCTAGGGTTGAATCCTCATTTTATGCGACAAAATTCGAGAGAGGAGTTGCGTAATTCTTTTAGTCAAAATTCCATCTTTTTACTGCACTGCAAGATTCGAGAGAGGAGCGGTGTAAGTGTAACATAAACCTTAATATAACGTCGAGAGAGAAAGAGATTCCGTCTTGAGTTAGCAACATCGATTTTAAACCTTCATGTTATTCTAAATCTGCCTAAGTTAGAGATAACTAGGGGAATTAGGATAAGCGGATTTCGGAGATCGAGAGATAATGTCATCCATCTTAAAAAATCGTTGCAGGATAGTAATCAACCAATCATGAGAGGTCACTAAGAAAAGTCGTCACAATAATCTAAGAAAAACAACATACGAGACTAATTCTCCAATTTGAAAAAAGTAAACGAAGCAAGATCAAATTAGTTTTATTATTATTATTATTGTCTCTAAAATTCTCGCTATTAAATATCTCGCCTGAATTTAAAGAATAGGAGGCGCTAGTAATTGTGAGCGCTAATCAATCACTTCCTCGAGGGAACGATCACTTCTTACTCTATATTACTTGATTCGGCACGTATACTTGCGTTACTACGTAAATCTATTTTGGACGTATCAAGTTTTTGGCGCCGTTACCGGGGAAGTGCAACTGATTTAGTGTTATTTCTTACAATATTAGTGAATCCTTAGGATTTAGAGATCAGGTGTTTGTTTGTTGTTTGTTTATTTTTAAATCATTAGAAGTTGGGCGGTGTATGTCCAGGTATAGGCAAGTAGAATTATTGACTTTGAATTCTGAAATCGAGCGCTCCTGTAGACAAAACAGAAGAGAAGCTAGAAACGTGAATATTATTCATTCTGCGATGGATAATGCTAATAATAATGATAGTCAGGTGGATCAAAATGGCCACCCTGCGGCACCACGTATGACTTGTCACGAGTATAATACACCACTAAGGGGAGGTGTGCACTTCAGCATTGCTCGACCAGCAATTGCTGCTAATAATTTTAAAATGGACTCACTAATTATGCAACAAGTACAAAATAATAAGTTTGGGGATCTAGGTCATGAAGATGCAAATTCCCACTTACGAACCTTCTTAGCAATTTGCGATATGTTTAAGTTTAACGGAGCATCAGAAGATGCAATAATGTTAAGATTGTTTCCTTTTTCTTTAGAAGGGAGAGCGAAAGATTGGTTAGACTCTTTGCCTAACGATTCTATCACGACATGGGAGCAGTTAGTGGAAAAATTCTTGCATAAGTATTTTCCTCCATCTAAAACTGCAAAACTGATAAGGGATATAACCACATTCACACAGGGTAACGGAGAGACACTGTACGACGCTTGGGAGCGTTTTAAGGAGCTATTAAGGAAATATCTCCATCATAGGTTAGCCCTACATCAGCAAGTTTCCACCTTCTATAATGGTTTGCAAACTGCAACCATGATTTTAGTAGACGGCGCTGCAGGAGGATCGTTGCTTAAGAAGTATCCCGAGGATGCGTATGCAATCCTTGAAGACCTCACTGCAAATAATTACCAAGCCTATGAGCGTCAAGGGAACAACAATCCAGTTGGTATCCACCAAGTGGACCAATTCACATCCTTGGCCGCTCAAATGGCATGACAGTTTAATCTAATCAATAAGATATTAGATTCATTATCACAACCTTCATCTAGTGCTCCATTGACGGTGGAGCAATTGAATCAAATTTCTGAAGAGGCAAATTATGTAGGAGGAGCGCAAAGGCAAATTCCACCTGGATTTGTCAATCATTATCACCCCGAGTGGCGGAATCATCCGAATTTCTCCTGGAAAAATAATTAAGGGATGAATCAACCACAAGGGTTTAATCAAAATATAAATCACCTACCTATCAATAACAACTCTCAACCTCATCAAGTAAACCAAAGAAAGATGACGGATGAGTTTATCTTAGGCATGTTCCAAAAGTATGACTCAAAAAAAATAGGAATAGAATCATCGTTAAGATCACTAGAAACGACTATGGGACAAATTGCAAATTCATTAAGTCAAAGGCTCATTGGAACTCTACCTTCTGATACCACAACCAATCCAACAAAAGATAATCACAATAATCATTGCAAGGCTATTGCACTGAGGAGTGGTGTAGAGATTCCAAGTGCGGAGGGGTTGCTTGAGAAAGTTAGAGAAGAAGAGACAAGTAAGAAGCCAAGTGAGACGAGCATATTAGAGAAGCACGAGTTGGGTGAGAAAAATGATGTGGGAGAAAAACAAAAAGAGAAATTAAATCAAAAGAAAGAAGTAGTCTATCCACCACCCCCATTTCCGTCTAGACTTGCTAAATCCAAACTTGACATACAATTCCAAAAGTTTATGGAGATTTTCAAAAAACTATCTATAAATATTCCATTTGCTGAGGCACTTGAGCAAATGCCAAGTTATGTCAAGTTTATGAAGGATATCTTGGCAAAGAAAAGGAAGTTTGTTGATAAAGAGATAGTGGCATTGACTGAGGAGTGTAGTGCTATATTGCAGAAGAAGTTGCCACCCAAGCTTAAGGACCCCGGTAGCTTCACAATTCCTTGTTCTATCGGATTAAAGTTTGTTGGGAGAGCTTTATGTGACCTTGGGGCGAGCATCAACTTGATGTCATTATCTATCTATAAGAAGTTGGGTCTAGGGGAGATCACACCTACATCTCTTACTCTACAGTTGGCTGATAGGTCTCTAGCATTTCCCAAGGGAATTGTAGAGGACGTGTTGGTTAAGGTGGATAAATTCATCTTCCCTGCTGATTTTGTGGTACTTGATATGGATGAGGACAAGGATGTCCCCATCATTCTTGGTAGACCATTCTTGGCCACCGGACGAACACTCATTGACGTCCAGAAGGGTGAGCTTACGATGAGAGTTAATGATGAGAATGTGACATTCAACATCCTCAAAACTATGAAATTTCCGGATGATAAGGAGGAGTGTTTCTCCATTGAGGAAGTGAATGCACCTATACATATGATGTATGATGAGAATGATTGGGAGCGTAAAATCTTTAGTGTGTTAATAAATGAAGAAATAGAAGAGGACCCAGACTTAACAGAAACTGTAGACGCTTTAAGTACTTATGAGCATATATCAAATGGTAACATGAGTGAATTAATAAGTAGACCAAGTGAGTCTAAGGTCACTAAGTCTTCTATCTTGCAGCCACCTACGCTTGAATTAAAACTATTACCTGAAAACTTAAAGTATGTTTTTCTAGGTGAGGATAACACACTACCGGTTATTATTGATGCATCTTTAGTAAAGGAACAAGAAGACAAATTGCTTGAGATTCTTCGTAAGTATAAGACGGCAATGGGTTGGACAATTGCAGACATTAGAGGGATAAGTCCCTCTATTTGTATGCACAAAATTCTTTTAGAGGAAGAAGCAAAAAACTCAATCGAACCCCAACGAATACTTAGCCCACCAATGAAAGAAGTGGTAAAGAATGAGATAATTAAATGGTTGGATGCGGGTATTATTTATCCTATCTCTGATAGCCGGTGGGTAAGTCCTGTCCAATGTGTGCCAAAGAAGGGGGCATTACGGTAGTTAAAAATGAGAATAATGAGTTGATTCCCACTAAAACGATAACTGGATGACGGATTTGTATGGATTACCGAAAGTTGAATAAAGCAACTAGGAAAGATCATTTTTCACTTCCATTCCTCGATCAAGTTCTTGATAGGTTAGCGGGGAATGAGTATTGCTGTTTCTTAGATGGTTATTCTGGGTATAATCAGATCATGGTAGCTCCCGAGGATCAGGAGAAGACTACCTTCACCTGTCCTTTTGGGACATTTGCATTTAGGAAAATGTCATTTGGCTTGTGTAACGCCCCTGCTACATTCCAGCGTTGCATGATCGCTATTTTTACTGATCTGATTGATGAGGGCATCGAGATCTTTATGGACGATTTTTCAGTATTTGGGAGATCATTCGATGAATGTTTGAAAGTGTTGAAGAAGACTTTGGATATGTGCATTCAAACCAATTTGATCCTAAATTGGGAAAAATGTCACTTTATGGTCAAAGAAGCAATTGTTTTAGGACACAAGGTGTCGAAGAAAGGATTGGAAGTAGATCGGGCAAAGACAGAGGTTATAGAGAAATTGCCGCCACCAACTAATGTTAAGGGAGTACGTAGTTTTTTAGGACATGCGGGCTTCTACCGTCGTTTCATTAAAGATTTTTCTAAAATTTCTAAGCCGCTAAGCCATTTATTAGAAAAAGATTCACACTTCAATTTTGATGAGGAATGCCTAGCCGCCTTTCATTCTTTAAAGCAAAGTCTGATTTCTTCACCCATTATTATCTCACCCGATTGGTCTTTACCATTCACCATTATGTGTGATGCTAGTAACTTCGCTGTGGGTGCGGTTTTAGGACAAGTGCGCGACAAGATCTTTCACACAATCTACTATGCTAGCAAGACGCTAATTGATGCACAAGTAAACTACACAACTACCGAGAAGGAGCTATTAGCAGTCATTTTCGCTTTTGACAAATTTCGCTCCTACTTGGTAACCTCTAAGGTGATTGTTTATACGGACCATGCAGCTATCCGATTTTTAGTAGAGAAAAAAGACGCTAAACCTAAACTGATTAGGTGGGTTCTTCTCTTACAAGAGTTCGACTTGGAGATTAAAGATCGAAAAGGGGCGGAGAATTCTATAGCAGACCACCTATCACGTCTAGAGTATGAGCGTGAGAAGGTTGGAGACATAGAGATTAGAGAGAATTTTTCGGATGAGAGGTTGCTGGCAATATCTGAGGCGAGTATTCCATGGTATGCTGATTTCATCAATTTCATTGTGAGTAACATTTTACCCCCAGATATAAATTATCAACAGAAGAAAAGATTTATTCATCAGGTTAAGTTTTATCTATGGGATGCACCATATGTATTTAAGATATGTGCTGATCAAGTTATTCGTCGGTGTGTACCAGAAATAGAAGTTCATGATATCCTAGAAAAGTGTCATGCATCTCCTTACAGAGGGCACTTCATGGGAGAACGAACTGCTAAGAAGGTACTAGAGGCTGGTTTCTATTGGCCAACACTGTTTAGGGACGCACAGTTGTTTGTTAAGAAGTGTGATAGATGCCAAAAGACGGGCAATATTCATCGGGGGGCAAGTATGCCTATGACCAATATTCTGGAGGTAGAAGTATTTGATGTTTGGGGCATTGACTTCATGAGACCGTTTGTGAACTCGGGAGGAAATTTTTACATTTTGTTGGCAGTAGATTATGTGTCAAAGTGGGTGGAGGCCATTGCCACACAGAAAAACGATGCCAAGATTGTACTCAAGTTTATAAAAGCAATCATATTTACGAGATTCGGCACGCCTAGTGCGATAATTAGTGATGGAGGTTCGCATTTTTGCAATACACAATTTAAATCACTTCTAAAAAAATACAGTGTAACACATAGAGTGGCATTAGCATATCACCCGCAAACCAATGGATTAGCCGAAATCTCCAATAGAGAAATCATGTCTATTTTAGAGAAGACGATCAGTACAACTAGGAGGATTGGGCATTTAGGTTGAACGATGCATTATGGGCCTATAGGACTGCCTACAAAACACCCATAAGTGTGACTCCCTTTAGAATGGTGTATGGAAAAGCTTGTCACTTACCCGTAGAATTGGAGCATAAAGCATACTGGGCAATAAAAAGATTGAATTTTGATCTCCAAGAAGCGGACAAGAATAGACTTTTTCGTTTGAACGAATTGGAGGAGATCAGATCTAACGCTTATGAAAATGCTAGGTTGTACAAGGAAATGACGAAAAAATGGCATGATTCGAGGTTAAACAGAAAGGAATTCAAAGAAGGGCAATTTGTTCTCCTGTATAACTCAAGATTGAGATTATTCCCGGGAAAATTGAAGTCACGATGGTCGGGACCTTTTCGGGTGGAGGAGGTACATCCGTTTGGAATAATCACGATTTGTAATGAAAAAGACAGATCCAAGTTTAAGATAATGGGAAGAGGTTGAAAGAATACTTTAAGGACAATGATCATCGAGAGACGATGATCATCATGCTGAAGTAAAAACGAGAGCGAAGAAGAACGTCCGGTCGGGACGTTTTAAATCAGGCGCTTGGTGGGAGGCAACCCATCGTGTGTTAGTTTTATAAGTTTGTTTAATTAGTTAAGTAATAATAATAATTAATATATATATATATATATATATTTAATAATGAATAAAAATAAAAGAAAAAAGTGTACGTTTGTTTATGTTTATATCGTCAACATCACGTATGACAGGCCGAAATCATTATATTTATATCGTTTGATCGAAAATCGTGAAGCAATCGAAATTTTTCTTATTGAATTGTACGTTGCAACCTGAAAATACCAGGTTGCGACCTTTATTTTGCTGTTTGGATGAGGAGGAGTGAACCGAACCATGGTCCGGTTCGGTCCGGTTGAACCGACGTCATGTAGGCCGAACTTAAAAAGTTGCAACGCAGAAAAAAGCAGGTTGCAACTTTATTTTTTCTGTTTGCTGTTAAAGAAACCCGAACTGAAAAAGTTGCAACGCAGAAAAAACAGGTTGCAACTTTATTTTTTCTGTCTGCTGTTAGACTAACCCGAACTGAAAAAGTTGCAACCCTAAAAAAAGAGGTTGCGACCTTTTTTTATTTTATTTTAATTTTTTAAAAAAAAATTATTATTTTTTTATTTTATTTTGCCTCCCTTTAAGATAATCTAAAATTGAAATTTTTTTTTCTAGTCGGTTTGTTGTATCGTGTTAGAGTATAGCATGATCTTATGAGTTGCGTCATTTATTTTATGATTCCTACAATGATATAGACATAATACTCTGGAGTATTATTAGGTTGGTAAAATGACAGTTCTTACTTTACATGATCATGATATTCTTGTATCACTTTTGATGGTTTTTGATGCTACAGGTAGAATTGTCAAATCTCTATTTTGTGCTTTAACATTTGTATATGTCCAAGATATAAGTTTTGCAGGCTACAACATATGGCTAGGATTACTGATGGACATTCCACAATCTAGTAAATTGGGCACATCATTGTCGAGTCAATGGACAACTACGCAGACAATCAACTCTTCAGGGGAGTACTTAAATTTCAATATTCATTTTGACTTGCATTTTATCATTTACCTTATTTGCTTATTAGTCAAAATAGTTTAATCATATTTTCTTGGGCATTGAAGTCTCTTTGCTAGGGACTAGCAAGTGTCAAAAGTGTGGAGGTGGGAGTATTATACTCCTACCAATTGAGTGAGAGTAAATATTTTCAATAATTTTAGTTAATCCTATTTCTCGATATAATTAACGAATGAGTTATTCAATATTATTCGATGATTATTGTTGATAGGATAGTCCGTCTTAATGGTTCAAATCCTCGATTGAAAATTATTAAGATGGGTAAAAACTCTCTTAAATATTTCTCTGATCCTCACAATTCTTTAAAAGAATTTGCTTCCTAAAAATTGATCATCACTGACTTCTCAAAATAATGATCGAAGGATTGGCATGAACCAATTCGGAGATGTAATCCGAAACGTTGCGATTTCTAGTTGATTTGAAAGAATGATTAGGACATACCTTTGATCAATTCGTGCCTCACTACTGATACTTTGATTTGATCGTCCACTTTCCTTTGAGCTTGAACTTTAAATTCTCACATACCATTTCTCTATATTCCTATTAGTTATTTCTTATTAAGTTCTTTAACTATAGGGAATTGTTAAAAATTAAAAAAATTGTGTGATTCGTAGTGATATGTGGCCCGAGTATGTGTACACCTACTTGGAACGATCCCTACTACAACTTTATAAAAAAAGGGAAAAGAGAACGTGTCATAGTGATATGCGGCCTAGGTATGTACATTCATACTTAGAATGATCTCAACTATGATTACAGAAAAAAAAAATTGCACCGTGTTAGTTGTAGTGATATGTGGCCCGAGTATGTGTACACCTACTTGGAATGATCCCTACTACGGTCTAAGAAGTTGATAATTAAAGATGAACCCTATAGTTGGAAAGTTATTAAGAATATTAACTAGGGAAATACCTTCTACTATCGCATTTGATTCCTTACCAAGCCAAGGTCATTTCCACCACAAGTCCACATCTTTTCTTTTCAAGTCAAATTATGAACTCTAGTGGAGGTTAAGTCAAAGACTCGGTCTATTTTCATTCTTTCTTAGTTATTAAGGAAGTTCGTTGAGAACAATTTATAGAAGTCGATGATTTTAAAGGATAGCACACACCACACAAGAAAGTTTAATTGAGCTTTATCTTTCATCAAGCTAGTGAATATTTGATTATGATGAATCATTAAGGTATGACAAGTGCTCATTTGGTTAAATTTGAAACATTTGAAAAATCTTTTATTTAATTATGTTGAGAAGAAGGATCTTATGAGTTCATATTGCGACTAACTCCTCTCACTCAATTTTCATAATTAGTATTGTCTTTGCTAGAGACTAGCAAAGGTTTAAGTGTGGAGGTGTGATAACTTCCCAAATAAAAGTTATCTACCCTAATTTTCTGTCTTAATATCCACTATAAATGCTCAAAATGAGTTTAAATAAAATAGAAATATGAGTTTAATTCATATTTATTTAATGTTGAGCTAATCCGGTCTTTTTCCAATGTATTTGTGCGAGAATTGCCAAAGAATTCTATTGGAGAAAGAAATCTGCCCAAAGAATCATAACCAGGAAAACAGGTCACAACGCGCAGAAAAACAAGTTGCAACGTCTGGACGAATTTCAAATTTTAAATTTCAAATATTGCGTCATTTGCAATTTTGGAAAGATGCATCCTTTGGGGAAAGGGCTGGACGTTTTTCTGGGCTGATTAAGAGTCATTAAGAGAGATTATTCAGAATTCCATTGGAGAGAAGAAAGGAGGGGAAAAACCTAGGGTTGCTCTTCTTACGCAAGGAAGAAGACGAATCTCCGGACGGATCAAGCAAGCAACCTCGGGAAAAGGATTCTACAGCGGTTTGGACTAATTTCTACCATGTTTTGTAAGAACTTTCCAACCATAGTGTGTGATTTCTCCATCGTTATGAACTAAATTTTAAAAGTCTTGTATGTTGTGAGTACTAGACTCATTGTGATGATTTAATTTCAATTTTACTTTCATGTTTGGTTGACGATCTATTTTTATTGGGTTTATGTACTTTAATTGTGGAATTTTTGAGTAAGTGTTCTTCTTTTAGATAGCGAGACGAGATTCGAGAGAGGAGTCTCGCTAGTCTAGGGTTGAATCCTCATTTTATGCGACAAAATTCGAGAGAGGAGTTGCGTAATTCTTTTAGTCAAAATTCCATCTTTTTACTGCACTGCAAGATTCGAGAGAGGAGCGGTGTAAGTGTAACATAAACCTTAATATAACGTCGAGAGAGGAAGAGATTCCGTCTTGAGTTAGCAACATCGATTTTAAACCTTCATGTTATTCTAAATCTGTCTAAGTTGGAGATAACTAGGGGAATTAGGATAAGCGGATTTTGGAGATCGAGAGATAATGTCATCCATCTTAAAAAATCGTTGCAGGATAGTAATCAACCAATCATGAGAGGTCACTAAGAAAAGTCGTCACAATAATCTAAGAAAAACAACATACGAGACTAATTCTCCAATTTGGAAAAAGTAAACGAAGCAAGATCAAATTAGTTTTATTATTATTATTATTATTATTATTATTATTATTATTGTCTCTAAAATTCTCGCTATTAAATATCTCGCCTGAATTTAAAGAATAGGAGGCGCTAGTAATTGTGAGCGCTAATCAATCACTTCCTCGAGGGAACGATCACTTTTTACTCTATATTACTTGATTCGGCACGTATACTTGCGTTACTACGTAAATCTATTTAGGGCTTATCACATAGCTTGAATCTGAGTACGCTTCAACACTCAAATGACCATTCTTCTGAAAGAGTAGTCCTTTCTCAGGCTCTGATTTAACATACTTCAATATCCTCATGACAGACTGTAGATGACACTCCCTAGGAGCTTGCATGAATTGGCTAACCTTGCCTACAGCATAGGCGATGTCGGGTCTGGTCACCGTGAGATATATAAGTTTACCAACCAGACGTTTGTAGCTCGTAACATCTGAAAGAAGAGGAGAGTCATTCGTCCATGTTTTATCTTCTCCAGTCGCCATGGGGCATCGGGCAGGTTTAGCCCTAGTCAACCCTGCCTCTTTTAGCAAATCAAGAGCATACTTGCGTTGGGAGAGGACAAGAGAATTGAGCTTCCAAGAGATTTCTATCCCTAGAAAGTATTTTGGAGAGCCCATATCCTTTGTGACCAGGTGTTGGCGAAGATGCTTCTTTGTCAAGGTTATCCCAGCATGGTCATCTCCAGTGAGAAGAATATCATCCACATATACTGCAAGCACCACCAGACCAAGGGAGGTTTTGCGAATAAATAAAGAGTGATCGGCATAACTTGTCGTAAAACCCACAGCCACCACAATCCCGCTGAACTTGTCAAATCATGTCCGACGGCTTTGCTTTAAGCCATAGATAGCCTTCTTTAGCCGGCATACCTGTGTCTCCCCCTGAGCAACATACCCTGGAGGTTGCTTCATGTAGACGTCCTCCTGAAGATCCTCATATAGAAAGGCATTCTTAACATCCAGTTGAGAAATGAGTCAATCCCTATTGACATCCACAGAGAGCAAGACCCTGATAGTGCTAAGACGAGCAACTGGAGAGAATGTGTCAAAATAGTCAACTTCATAAGTCTGGGTAAAGTCTTTGGCAACAAGACGGGCCTTGTAATGATCCACACTGCCGTCAGATCGGAACTTCACCACAAAGACCTAGCGACAGCCAACGACATTTGTGCCAAAGGGAGGAGGACAAATGGTCCATGTACCCCGTTAGTGAGAGTAACAATCTCCTCATCCATGACAGTCTTCCAATGAGGAACAGTAAGGGCCTCCTGGTAGGAACGGGGGGTGGCAGTGGCCGAGATAGCCAGTGCAAAAGCTCTGCGAGAAGGGGTAAGACGATCATAGGAAACAACCACAGCAAGTGGGTGCTGGGTACATGCCCGAACCCCTTTGCGAAGAGCAATGGGGAGATCCAAGTCAGTGGGTTCCTCAGCATCCGGAGCATCCTTGGTGGAGAGAGCTACCCCGGGAGTAGAGAGCGACGGCGGCGGAGAAGAGGGAGATAGCAGAGGTGAAGAGAGATGAGGAGATGACGGAGACGGGGAAGATGGAAAAACCTCAGTAGGTGTAGATGGGTTGGAGGGAACAGTAGGAGAATCAGAAGTCGCAGGAAGAGGAGGGGAGTCGTCAGAGAAATAGGGAGCATTCTCGAAGAAGATAACGTCGGCGGAGACGAACTGCTTGCGTAGAATGGGGTCAAAACAACAATACCATTTCTGAGTGTTAGAGTACCCCCAGAAAGACATATTTGGTGAAGCGAGGGGAGAGTTTGTCGCGGGTGGCGGAGGGAGCGTACACAAAATTTGTGCACCCAAAGATACGTAGAGGGAGAGGAAAAGGATCCTTGCCCGGATAAAGAATGGAGAATGGGATTTGACCGTGGAGAACCGTGCAGGGAATGCGACTGATGAGGTAGCAGGAAATGAGAACCTCATAGCCCCAATAGGAGCGAGGGACATGCATCTGCGTTAGCAGAGTGCGAGCGGCATCAAGGAGGTGACGGTTTTTGCGTTTCGTCACCCCATTTTGTTGTGAGGAATAGACACAACTAGTTTGACGAACAATCTCACGTTGCGTACAGAAGGATGAAAAAGCTTGACTAATATACTCCTTAGCATTATCAGAGCGTAAGACTTTAATTGAAATGTCAAACTGATTTTGAATTAAATGATAAAAGGATGTTCATACATCGAATAATTCAGAGCGATCTCGTAAAAGATACACTCAAGTACATCTAGAAAAGTCATCAATGAAGGTAACAAAATACGAACTACCCCAACCAACGGTGAGGGTAGGAGCAGGACCCCAGATATCGGAGTGAATGAGATCAAACGGACGTGTAGAGTCACGACCTTGCTTCGGCGGGAAGGAGGAACGGTGATGCTTGCCAAGCTGACAGGCGTCGCAGTTGAGAGGAGAACTGTGCGGAGGGAGGTGGGGCAGAAGCTGACGAAAAAGGCATGGAGGAGGTTGACCAAGGCGTATATGCCACTGTAGAAGATCTGTATAGGAGGAGCAGAAGGCGGACAGAGCAGAAACGTTGTCGAGGAAGTAGAGGCTCTCGCTCTCAGTCCCAGTAGCAATCGTTCGTTGGGAGCTCGGATCCTGAAAAGAACAAGAAGTTGGAGTGAATGTGACGGAGCACTGAAGCTGCTTGCATAAAGAGGTAACCGACAATAAATTGCATGAAAATTTGGGCACATTTAGAGTGTCCGTCAAGCGAAGAGACGGAATGACATGAACAACTCCCGTCCCATGGACCGGGGAGGGAGAGCCATCTGCAACAAAGACCGGGGGCAACCGATCATGTGTTTCTAGGAGAGAAAACCACTGAGGATTGCCCGTCATGTGATTAGTCGCACCAGAGTCGATGAGTCATTTACCTTGAGTGACCATGTGGGCACTACCTGATGACGTGACCATCGAGGCGGACAGCTTTGAGGAGGAGGTGGAAGAGTCACCAGAGGGGCGAAGATGTGGATGTTTCATCCAACAGCGATCCACGAGATGCCCGGTGCGGCCACAATGAGAGCAGAGGAAGCGGGAAGGGTTACGCCCACCAGAATGATGGTTGCGGCTACCAGAGCCACTCCGTTGAGTCTGGTGAGCATAGTTATCTGGAGGAGAAGGAGAAGACAGAAGAGGACGCTGAAGTAGAGAGGTGACTGCGGCAATGCATGCAGCAGTAGCATCCAAGGTGGGAGAGTCCGCCTCGCCCAAGATTTGCTGGCGGATCATGTCATAGGACTCAGGAAGTCACAACAAATAGCACACAACAAGAAGTTCTTGGAAGTGCTTGTGTTGTTCAGCCAAATCCACAGAGAATGGGCGATGCTGAAGAATCTCAGCCCCTAGAGCCTGAACCTGTTGATAAACAGCAGTGGGAGACATGGAAGGACCGGCAAAGAGGTCCGCATACAAAGTATAGATGCAGGACTTCTGAGCCCCCTTCGAGGACAGAGCAGCAAGATGAAGCCACGCCTTCTTGACCTTCTCATCATGACGGATGACGGGAAGACATTCATCCGAAAGGTTGTTAGCTAGCCAACTGCGCACAAATGCGTCGCTAGCATCCCAGTCGTCAAACTCAACGGAGGTGGGAGGAGGAGGGTCATCAGTGAGATGGTGGCGTTTGCGTTGCGAGCGAAGAAGGAAGGTGAAGGAGACACTTCAATCCGGGTAGTTGGAACCGATGAGTTTGGAGACGGTGTCAAGATTCCCGGAAGGAGTAAGAGGAGGAGGCGGATTGGCCATGGGAGTAGTGGTGGTAAAGGTACCAGAAAGATCCATGGAAGAGAAGTCGCGCGGGTAGAGAAAAGTCGCGCAAACAGTAAACCACGGAGTCTGCGCGAACAAGAAGAGAGGAACAAGAAGAGACCGCGGCGGAGAAGAGAGGAAGCCGCAGCGGATAGAAGACGAGGATCTGCAGCGGTCATGGTGTCAACACTCAGCGGTTAGGAAGGCCACAATCAAGAAGCAGATAAAGCAGAGGGAAAGAGGTCGTGCGGGTAGAGAGAAGGTCGCGCGGACATGAGAGAGAGAAACCTTGAGAATAGATCGCGGATAGAAAGAAAGACGGAACGAGAAGAGAGGCCGCGCACACAAAGGGCAGCGACAAAGCAGAGAAGAGAAGAGAGGCCGCGCGAACAGACTACAAGAAGAAGGGCAAACCGTGCGGTTAGAAGAATGCACCGAATCGGACGGAAAAGATCGAGTCCTCTGATACCATGTGCGAACAGAAAATAAACAGACCGAAAATTTGGAGTAACAAATTTTATTATTCGAAAAAGGTATCTATTACAAAGGTATACCCTCCCTTTTATAGAATGGAGGAGATGTGAGAAATTACAATTAAGCAATGTGAGACTAAATAATTACAGGTGTAAGCGGTTTAACATAAAAACAAGCCGAACAGGTCGCGTGGCTAGACGAATAGGCTAATCGCCCGGCAACCACCAGAAGGAGAGAACAAGCCGCCATGAGAGACCGCCAGACCGCCCGGTCTCCAAGTCGTCTGAGACAAACCGTCAGATCGCCCGGACACCAACAACAATAGTCCGACCACCAAACCGCTGGAGAGAAACCGGCAGACCGCTCGGTCTCTAATACGCAGAGTCAGACCGCCAGACCGCCCGGGTCTCCATACAACCACAGAGTCGATCAGATAGGAGCCTTAGA